>ML404283.1:0-28618 GCA_005239525.1 Nicotiana knightiana | reverse complement strand
GGGGGGGGGGAGGGGAAGAGCAAGTGCTTAAAACATTTAAAATCTTCGGGTTAAATAAGCAAATCTGAACCATTCAAAAAATTCAAAATTTGTACCACTATATAGAGTATAATACTCCGTAAATTTTAAAAAATGAACTATGAATTTTAGTTTTAAAATATTTTATATTATTAAATACTATGACTGATAGTGTTTTTTATATAATTTTTAAATATGTAAATTTTATTTTAAAAAATTTATATTCGAATTCATTCTAAAATATTAGATAACTTGACTCTCATACTTCGGAAAAGCTTCAAACCAAATGAAACTGAGGGAATAGTATATATATAATTAGTGTATTACTTGCTGAACGACCAAATGTATGACTTTCTCTCCGATTTTAAAGGGGACACAGGATAATTGTAATGACTCGATCGGTCATTTTGAGAATATGTACTTCGCTCGGTAGTTTACGGGCATGAGTAGCTCCGTATGATATATTATGACTTGTGTGAATCGTCGGTTTTGATTTTTAGGTTGTAGTGAATCGATTTGGAAGAACGAAATTTATGATTGAAGCTTTAAGTTGGAAGAGTTGATCAAGTTGGGCTTTTTAGCATTTGACCTTGGATTGGAGTTTTGATGGTTCTGTTAGGTCCGGATGGTAATTTTAGACTCGGACTTATGCCCAGATTTGCAATTGGATATTTCTAGAAAAATTCGGCACTAATTGGAAAAAATTGGAATTTGAAGGTTTGGAAAAAGTTCATTAAGTTTGATTTGGGGTGCAATTTATCGTTCTGATGTTGTTATGCGTGATTTGAGGCCTCGAGTAGGTCTGTGTTATTTTATGGGACTTGTTGGTATGTTTGGACGGAGTCCCAAGGGGATCGGGTGAGTTTCGGATATGTTTGGGTTGTGTTGGCGCTCGTTTTTCTTTTATGTTTCGACGTCGTTTCTTCAAGCATAAATGGTACTATATTAAGCAAATGAACTCCAATTTCTGTTCTTATTGAAGCATTAGATTTGTATCGTAATTACGGAGCCATAGCAACAAAAAAATCGTCGAATTTGGACTTCATATGAAAATTTTATGGTCATTTTACTAATAATTGGGTTGCCAGATTTTTCAAATTAATTACGAAATTGCCACTGATTTCGTATTTTAAAATCTGCATAATTTTCAAATATCGAAACCAACATATCTCCTTCAATATAAGGTCAAATAGAGTGATTCAAGAGCCTAACTTGACTAGAATTTCACAAGAAATCCATGGAAGGCATAAAAGTGAGTTTCAAGATCTTTTGGCACAAGAAACGAGGCAGAACAGTGTTAAGACGAGGGTTTTGTTTATTTAACATATTTTGAGTCGGGGAGCTCGGAATTAGGCAATTTTTAGGCGATTTTCACCAGATGAATTGGGGTAAGTGTTTTCTATTCGGTTTGGTTATATTTCGTAAATCTATCTTCAATTTTAGCTTTGGTTGATGAATTTTTAAAGAGAAAATTGGGGAATTTTGGCCTAAAGTTTCATAATATGAATTTTGAGTTTTGATCACCGATTTGGAGTCGGATTTGAGTGAAACTAGTATGGTTGGACTCGTAATTGAATGGGTTATCGAATTTTGTGAGTTTTATCGGGTTACTTGATGTGGATCCAGGTTGGGCTTTTTGGGCCGATTTGGGATTTGATTCAAGATTGATCTTTTCTTATTGGGATTGGTTCCTTTAGCCTTGGTTGATGTATTTGAGTTGTTTTTTGGTTAGTTTCGAGTCGTTCGGAGGTCAGAACGCGCGTGATGGCATCTTTGGAGCATCTCTTGGTTTGCTCGGCATTGGTATTAACTCGTTCGAGGTAAGTAACTCTTCTAAACTTAGTGTTGAGGGTATGAAACCCCGCATTACGTGTTATGTGATTGGTGTTGAGGTGACGCACATGCTAGGCGACGGGCGTGTGGGCGTGCACCCTATGAATTGGGACTCTCTTGTTCCCATGGCATTATATAGTGGCCCTATTTTGTTGATATTTGTATTTTCAATATGTGATTAAGTAACTGAGCTGTCAATCATGCTAAATATCATGTTTATACTTTTATGCTGATATTGTAGGACCCATAGTGGTCGTTTCTTGTTGTCATCTTACTGATTTCATTGATATTTTGTACTCAATCATATCCATGCATTCATATCATATCTCAGTCTCGTTGTTGTTGGGCTAGTTTCATGACATTGTGAGCCCGAGAGTGAGACTGGAGAGATTGATGGTTGAGTGAGACTGAGAGCCTGATTATGAGTGACAGTTATGGGATCGGGCTGCACGCCGCAGCATGTTATATTGATTTATGCCTGGATCTGACTTATGATAGCGTTTGGGCTGTAGGAGCCCCTCCGGAATCTGTATACCTCCAGTGAGCGGGGTTGATTATATTGAGGGATGGATCTTGTCCGAAGTATTTATATACCTGGGATGGATCTTCTCCATGGGGCCAAATTGGCCTTTCCTCGGTACTGAGTGACTAATGGTCAGTGATGTATATATTCCGGGATGGATCTTCCCTGAGCCGTATGGGCCATATACAATACCGAGTGGTTGAGCATGATGAGTGAAAAGTGTGACACAGTGAGATTGAGTACTCTGAGAGTGTGAATACACGATTCATCTCTGAGATACATGACATTGGCATGCACACATGACATACAGGCATAGAGATGCATTTTTTCCTCATGTTATACGGTATCACGTCATTCATGACTTATTATACACATTGATATGTGGGTATAGAGAGGTATTTTATACTTGTTATTTGGAAAGAAAATGAAATATTTTAATTTATTGTGGAAATGATATTCGAAAAATTACAGTTTTCAAACTTACTCGTACTTTTAGCATTTTCGGCAAGAGATTTGGTATTTTCACTGAGATTCTTGAAAAACATGATCATTTTCTTGAATTGTGAACGAGTTGTGTATTTTTACTTCAGAGATACCTTTTATTACTTGTATTATGTTGTTGTGAACTGTTGTAGAATACCGGTATTGGACCCGACCTTGTGATAGCTCGTCACTGCTTTCAACCTAAGGTTAGGTTTATTACTTACTCAGTACATGGGGTCGGTTGTACTGATACAAACTGCACATTGCATGCAAATGTTGGTTGTTGTTGTTGCTGTGTTCGATGGTTGCTAGATTTGAAGATGTACCTGCGTCCCGGTTGTAGCTGCCTCTTTTGTTCGGGGTAGTATTAGATTATAAAAAATATGTTTATGTACTTTTCAAACAGAAGATGTACTTACTTCCTATCAACTTTGTAAACTATATTCTTAGAAGCTCATAATTTGTACTATCAGTCATTGGGATATGTATAGAATTCAGTAAATTACTTTTGTTTAATTGTCTTGTTAACATTATTGAAATTGGATAATTATTAGTTTTGGCTTACCTAGCGGGCTGGGTTAGGTGCCATCACGACTAATGGTTTTGAGGTCGTGACAATTACACTGTATAACTCGGTGAATTTTTTTAAAATATGTATATATAATATATACTGACACCCTTGACTTCTTGGTGAGTTTATTTCTTTATATTTTGACTTCCCTTAACGAAAATCTTGACTCCGCTACCTAAGACAAGGAGTCAAATTCCATGATGATGTTCTTCTATCACGTTTGTTTTCTCTATCTCTCATACACCATTGATAGGATGGATAGCTCTTGGAGAGAGAATTCATCGTCATACCATTGGAATAAGTTACACCAACGGCCAACCATATTCTGCAACAAAACCACAATTTTGAGAAATCTATCCAAAGGCAAAAAAAGGTTATAAAGTTCAAGAAATAGCATGAACATTATTCGTAATTACTCTACCTAATTAAATAGGGATGTTACTGGCGGTTCAGTTCAGTATTTATAATTATTCAGTATCAGTATGGTTTATTGGGTATCGGTTTTAGCACATCGGTTATCGCTTTAATTAACTATTAACGAATTGAAATATCTGATTTAGGCAATAAAGGATGGGCTATAAAAATTCTGACTATTGGAAGTGGATGTCTGGCTTAGAGTTTTTAGTTGTATATCTTGTGCCCTTAATTGTTATTCCCAAATTTATAAATAAATCATTAAAAAAAAAAAAATATGAAAGTCGACATACACTGTTAAAATTGTGCCAAGGACTGTCATTGACGTGCTACAAATCTTAGTGAGAATAAGACTTAGAGAGAAGAAGGCGAAAAGAAAGTGTAGACGGAAAAATATTTGATCATTTTTAGGCGCTGATTCACTGAAATGAGTTGTACTACATGTCTATTTATACTTCTAACTAACCAACTTCACTAACAGCTGATTTCGCGAAATTAAATAATAATCATATTTACAAGTGGTCATTCAAAAATAGCAATCGAAATATAGCTACTTTTCATGTAAACATAAATCTGAACGAAAACACTATTTAAAATCCTGAAAAATACTTCAGCATAATATACTGAAATTCCATTATACTGGAACTGGAGTTCCAGCATAAGTATTATACTGAAGTTCCAGTATAATATATCGGTTCAGCATAATATGCTGGAAGTTCATACACAGGTGCTCCAATTTCTATTATATTATGCTAGAACTTTCCGCGTGTTGGAGTTCAAGCATAATATGATGGAAGTTCATATGTGCATCGATCTCCAGTATATTATGTTGGAATTTTCCGTGTTGCAGCAAAATAGTGGCTATATTTCAACGACTTTGCAAACGCTGACTATTTTTTAATGACCAGTCCGAAAACTGGCTAGCCCGTGCTATTTTTATGCTAATTACGGTAGTATTAGTAACTAACTACTACTTAACTGAACTAACTGCTCTTCTTAACTGTACAACTTAAATAATACATTGTACAACTATTCTAAGCTGCTAAAGATCTCAACACTCCCCCTCAAATTAAGAACCAAAAATATTTTTCATTCTCAACTTGGAATTAGTATTAATCTGTTATTTTCATACATTCATATCTGTAGGTTTTTTTTACCTTATGTTGATCCTTTCGCTTCGATTATTCTATTACCCTGTCTCCTTATCACCTTATCTTGTTGATGTTAGTACCTGTTCTGTCTGCTTCTTTTACTTTTATCTTGAGTCGGGAGTCTATCGGAAACAATCTCTCTACCTTCACAAGGTAGGGGTAACGTCTGCGTACACTCTACCCCCAGACCCTACTATGTGGGATTACACTGGATTAGTTGTTGTTGTTGTTGTATCCTCAACTTGGTCACTAGTACCACATGTTGTTGATGCTCAAGGCTCTTGTCAAAATATAGGTTGGTTGTTCTTGACTGGATATATGTAAAGTCTTATTTTTATATGCAATTTGTAGGGCTGCTTTGTTGTCACAGTATTACTCTGTATGCAGCTTAAGATTCACCTCCAGCTCCTGTAGACCACTTAACCAGGCTAATTCTGCAACTATATGTACTATGCTTCTTTATTCAACAACTTCAGCTGAACTTCAAAAAATTGTATTTTGCTTTCTTTCATATTATCTTGCACTTCTCTTGAATTTTGTCAATCAGAGAAAACCCAAAAAATCAGTTCACGGTGGCTAAATAATGGCTTATACTTGCAAACCGATGCAAGCAGAGGTGTTTGCTGCTAGTGAATGCCTCTTTTTTCTCTTTTATGAATTTCAGGCCTCTTACAATGCTTATAAACATTATACACTGGGTATGCATTGTTAGTTTAGTGTTTAATCACTGTATAATATGTTTATAATAAATGTGTATATATTATACGCTGACTATACACGTGTTATACACCGAGGATATACCAGATTTCCCATGAAGGAATTAGAAAAAATAAGAAGGCAGATGATAGTGTAAAAGTTCCTTAAATTGCAGCAGGCTAAAGCTAGCTCTTTGTAAACGAAAGGGAAAGGAAGATACAGAAAAGGAATAAGAGTAACATTCATTGAGCAAGTTCGTTGAAACATTAGGAGACAGAAGAATAACTCAAGATTTTGCATCTTACAATTTCTGGAAAACCTGTTATTTTCCATTTCCCTCATAAATAATAGTAGCATTTATGTTACCATAACGTGAATGAACAAATCAAAGAGATCCAACCCATACCTATCAACCAAGTCTTCTACATTGCAGAGTGATGATGCATCCGACGCCCTTTCCACCCACACAGATAATTCGCTTGTGGACGTGTTCTCTGTGGTTTTTGTCCATTTGTTATTACAGGTGACAAAATTGTGTTCATCTCAAATGAAGTAGATGTAGCTCGACAAACTGATTTCTCGACCAAAGTAGCATTATCATTATTCTCTCCATTTCGCTTGTCAAGCCACGAGATGATATCTGAAAATACGATATCAATGTTGTCTTCAGGCTCACCATATGTCAAGCCGTGCCACATTCCTGGATAGAGTTTTATGGTCTTGTCCTTACTACTCGCTTGCTCATACAACGCCTTACTTACTTCTGGATCAGTTACTATGTCCGCTTCCCCATGTAACACTAAAAATGGTAGAGTGACCTATCAAAACAAGGAAATGAATTTCAAATTTTTGACTGTAACTATACTTTTAATGTTCATTTTTATCAGAATGACTCAAATATTGTTTACATATATGAAGATGGTGAAGACGTGAGGTAATAGTTACCTCGTGCAAACTTTCTTCGAGGTGCATGCTAGTTCTTAGCATTTCCAAAGCTGTCTTTAGTCTTGGCTTTTCCTGATATATTAACTTGTTTCCGCGTACCTATTCTTGCAAAATGACAAGAAATGGACATAATTCTTGATCGAGTACAGGAAATGGACATCATATATAATTAATACTTGATAATAAACCTCACCTCTTCCCTTCTAACAGGGTCCTTGAAGGCCGAATCAATGACATCCTTTGCGGGGACTATCTTCCATCTTGGTATGACATCCTCCACTTTAGTTAGTAAGCTTATAACCATTGGATGTGGCTTCACCTTCTCAGATATCTGGTGAATTTTTGCAATGTAAATTAGCAACACCATAACCGGTTCATTTTCCTTTTGACTTCTAAAAGGTCCGTTGCTACTAAATGCAAGCACTAAAGCATACAGTAAATGTGCTAGACTAAAAATCTTAAGTAGCCCTACCTTACACATAGGTGCAACCAGAAGAGCACCATGCCAAAAGGAAGGATCCTTCTTGTGTATTAAAAGAGCCACAGCCCCTCCCATCGACTCCCCATACAAAAACCTTGTTTTCTCTCTGTACTCCTCCCGCGCTGATGTCCAAGATAATAAGTCTTTTAATGAAGAGGATAACAAGTGCAGAGAAGCTCTTTAACAATTATAACCATACATATCATGTTGAAAAATATTCGACTTAAATGAAGAAAAATGAATAGTCTTGAAGTGTTTTAAAAAAGGATCACTTGGAAGAACTCCAAAAAAAATTTCCAAGAGAAAGGAAAAAGGAACAAAATGTTATTCTAAAGATGTTCTTTTCCACATTAACATATCAAAGATAGATGATTTCTCACTGTGACAGCTTGTGAGGTCATGTATTTGGTATCTTACCACAAACGGACTTGAAAAAGTCACTGCAGTCATTGACAATGTTGTCAAACCTTTTGATATAACAGCGGGAACCCATTGACCGTCCATGGCCTTCATAATCTATTCCAAACACCGCATATCCATGATTCGCCAGCTTTGTCCCGACACCTAGCCATAATAGTACAATTTTGATGTTAACTTAGATCCACAACATGAGCTTTCACAGTTCTGTTGTGCACAAGAAAAAGCACCAATATATTGGCTATCGGCATGCCATAGATAGCAATGGCATGAGATTTTCCTCAGATTAAAATTAACAAAAAAATCTCCTCAGAGAGTTAGTTGAACCACTCAAACCAGACATTGAGCAATGTCAAACACTGTAAACTCACAATAGTATTCAGTAATGTGTACGTGGTAAACCACAAATGAGGTAATTCCTATCTCCCGCCTACCATTCTTTTTAAAAAACAGAAATACAAGTGAAAACTAAATGTTTAATGCCACATTGTTTGTCAACAGAAAATACTTGGTAGAGGTTAGACCAGCAGCTCACGTGCCCTGGTCCAGGTATTGCAACACCAGAACCTTTTCTCACTGGAAGTCAAGTTGAACAGGTCAAGCAAATATATTTAGTTTTTATCATTTACTTATTCTTTTGAACAGTCAAAGTCTTAAGTTAGATGATTTCTTGATGATTTCAGATGTATTCTATCACACATCCTACTATTAAAATCTATATTATGTTCAAGAAATTTATTATTTGTTTGACTATCTGAATTCCAAGTGTCCCACAAGTCTTGGTGCGTGAAGCAATCTCTCTGTTGAGGTCCCAACTTATTTGCTAACCTAATCAACCAATCAAACTACCAAAGGACTTACTAAATTTAAGGGTTTCTCAATAGTCAGCCAATCTATCAACAAGACTTTATTTATCCTTATTTTAACCAGACAAAACAATTAATTTCCAAGATAGGTGTTAGTTATCCAACTACCAAGAAGGGAAAGGAAACAGACCAATCATTCTGTAGGCAAAAATAGAAGATGTTATTTAAGGGTGAGAATTGCTGATTTTCAACAAATCTATAGTACCTTGAGTCTGAGTGGAATAATAGTGCTAGATGAGTTCTCACTGTGATATCATCAATTTGAGGCCCATTCTTTGTTGCATCTTTAACTACTAGCTCCTTGCATTTGTACTACTTTATATCACCAATAATTGTGTCCTCAAAAGAAATAATCTTGTATATGATATACCATACCTAGAAGTTGAGCCAGGATTTGAAGTTTATGGGTTCAAGATTCTAGTTTTATTAAGTTACTAGGTTCATGATTTGAAGTGTATTCAATAAATTTCTTAAGACAAATATATGATTTGACAAAGTTACTGGATTTGACCGAAACCGTAGCCGAAGGGCTAGCTCTGCCCCAGACCCCACCCATATGAAAATAATGCCGAGATATAGTCAAACAACAACTATCCCTCAACCCCAAGCGCAGTTTAGATTGGCCATATGGATCCTCATAGTCCCAAGCGCAGTTGAGGTTGGCCTCCGTGTCGCTCTATCTAAGCTCATCTCAGCCAGAATATGATATAAAATAAACATAATTTAACTTACTAGAAGTTCTCTATAAAAATGTGAATGATGGGATATGGGCACCAACAGTTTGTGAGTATATAAAAAGAAAAGATTATTTAAGAAAAGAAATGATAAGATAGGAGGTACTCCATAAATTTCACAGGTATGGTAGGTCACCTGTGAAGTCAAAACAAGAACAAGTGTAGCAGGAAATGGACCATATCTTTATTGTATTAAAAGTAAGGATATAAAAAAATGGGTACCTTTTGTACTGTTACCCTGTGACAAAACTCAATAGGAAAGAAAATATAGGTAGTAAAAGTAAAATCATCTATTGAATGAGAGCACGGGAGGTAGGAGGAAAGACATAATGACATGCATTGATTGGCACTTTTCATACATTTAAAAAACAACGACTTCTATTTCTATAGAAAATTGGCCATGAAAGTGAAAACAGATTAAATGAGGAAACATTTATTACCTCTCATGAATCCACTGCACTCCATGCCATAGCCTGCAATATCGTTTACCAATTATTAGATCAATTTTCAACCCAACAAAAGTCAATCCGGTGCACTAAGCTCCCGTTATGCGTGGGTACAAGAAACGGTCAGACTACAAAGGTCTATTGTACGCCTTAAGGCTGCTTCTGCGGCTCGAACCGTAACCTTCTGGTCACGCGGTAAAGGAAAAAAAGTGAAAAGATGGTGAAAGAGAAACAGACCATGGCAAAGGAAAACAAGGGCCTTTGGAGAAGAAAAGGGCAACCATCTACAAGTAAAGAGCTGAACACCTCGAGAATTCCTTATATATTCCTAATGCCAATGAAGTAAAGCCATAATCTTTATTAGAGGTGGCAATATATTTGATTAAGAAAAACCCCATATAGAAAAAGTAAAGAAAAAAAATATGCATGATAAGAAAAACCTACCTCATGATATTCCACACCCATCGTATATTTTCAAGAAAAAAGAACCAAACCCCAACTCAGAAAATGTGACTCAGCATTCAAGTGACATAATTTGGTAAGTGACAGATCTGAGTTTATTATGGTGCAGTTTATGTAGTTGTAGATGCAGAGGAAGAAAGAGTAAGGGAACAAACAGAGAAAGGAGGGATCAAAGTAATTCTTGATATGATAGAAACTGGAGTATATATAATAAGATATTATAATTAGAAGCAAGAGGCATAAAGTGGACCTGAGAAGTTGGAATATATACAGACAAAAATAGGATAAGGTGAGTGAAATAATTAAAGTTTTGATTTTTTTTTATAATATTTGGTTTGGTTGATAAAGAGAAGCTTCCAAATTTGTGAGGTAACGTGGCTGACTGGCTAAGCCCATCCTTTGCTCCTTTTCAGAATTTTAGATTGAAATATTAGAAAATAAAATACTAAATACACGTAGGAAAAAAAAATCTAAATTGCATTTGGACCCAATCAATTATACATATGTATTGGTATAAAGTTTTATCATATCGCGTGTATTCTTACTTAATTTGTAACTCTTATTAGTGTAAATTGTTTGTTTTTGTACAAACACTTTGTAAACATATGTATTTTTCGAAGTATAGTGGAGATAGTATTATTTTTTTTGTTAACAATTTGATATTCATCATTCACTGATCTGATTAATTTGAATTTGCGCAAGATAGACTTATAAGGTTGTAAGACGTTATTACCCAAGTATACAGACGGACCCAAGATTTTTACGTAATGATGGCACAGTATTCTTCTACCCAACCAGTACTTCTAAAAGCTTTTAAATTAACCCCAAAAATATAATCATATTTCAAATTTTTTATTTTTATTTTTGTAAGTAAATTATTTTAATACTTTATGAATGTATATGATGCATATTTCTTTCTTTCTCTGTTTGGATTTTTTTTTTTTTTGTTTTTTAACTAGAGTTCTTGGAAATAATAGGGGGTCTTATGAGATTGACATTGAAAAATGAGGTGACGACTCTAAATTGGGGAAGTTACACCCATTCCTATCACAAATAACAAATATATAGTAGTTCTGATCTCAAGACTGTTGCGAATCCGTCCATGTTCCTCCAATTTCTCTTTCCCATCTTTATCGCGAATCCCAACGCTATTTTTTTTAATTTCATTGCCCATTCTTTTGCTTATCCATTTAATATGCCACATCAACTAATTTAGCCATTTTCTCCCTCTCTTCCACCGGCCACCCCTTGGAAAACACGCCGTGAAGAAAACATTTATTCACATTTATTCATACAGTTTGATATTTTGATGTTATAATTAATACTCCATTCGGTCCACTTTACTTTAATTTTTTGGTTATTTTTGTATGAGTCAAAATTTGATCAAAAAAATTCTATTTAAAGAAGGACGATCAAGAGTAAATCAAGTTGAAGTTATGTACGGAAAGTAGTATACAAGCGAGTAGTGCAGCTGCGATCGAGGTCGAGCACTCGGATCGGCTCAAACAGCTAGCTTAGCAATTAGATACTTTGGAGGAATATTCTGCAGGATGTTCTCAAAACTTGAGCACTCTAGTTTAGGACCGCTGGGTAAGAAAAGTGTCCTATATAAGTAGTAAGAGAGAAGACTTCCGGGGGGTGGGGGGCTCTAGAAAAAAGAGTTTAAGACCGCTGGGTAAGAAAAGTATCCTATATAAGTAGTAAGGGGAGGGGGGGCTCTAGAAAAAAAAGAGACACACCTCTTTTAGAGGGGAGACGGTCTATCACCTTACACTCTCCGCCAAAAGAAAAAAAGGTCCCAAGATTCTTGTATTCATTCTATAGACCAACTTTATCAAACAATTTGGATCCGCCTTGCTCGGGATTAGGTGAATCTTTTCCTTTATGTACATTTTGTTGTCATTCGATGTTATTCAATGCATAGTCTTTTTCTCATACTATAGAATCCGACCATGATTATGGTCGATATTTGTATTCTACTATACTTTTACATTCTTGTTGTCCATCTCAGATCCGAAGTTAATTATTTTTAACTAGAATTTGCCCATTATCTTCTTATTTAATTAGTTTAACAAGAAGGCTTAAAATTTTTTGGTCAAACAATTTGGCGCCGTCTGTGGTGATTTTCTAGTTAAAATTTTTGTTTCCTCTAGCTCTAAATTCAGTTCAAGTCCCACTTTCTGTTCATTGTGGCGTCATCCTTTCGTTACAAATGCAAACTTGAGAAATTCGTAGGCAAGCTCTTGAAATAGCCAGACCAATCAAGATTGTATCTTCACATATATGTACGAGATGTTCTACGAGTTTTTAGTGGATTATATTGTTGTTGCATGATGCTTGAAGGCATGTTGTTTATGCTAATCGATTGAGGTCGTGACTTGTGAAGATTTTGTAAAAACAGGAAATTAAAATTATGTTTGATATCAATATGAAAACTATGTTTTGCTGTAGTAGTGGCTTTGGTATGTCATGAGTGTAAATTGTTAGAGTAGGATTATGGCCATTACGTACTAAGCACGTCCACAATTCTATTGACATATTAATGCTGGACATCAATTTATATCTTATATATATTGCTCTCTCTTTTAGAGAGGGATGATAGCCCGTTGTGTAACTCTTTGAAATGATAAACTTGTCTTGCCTTTGTGTTTATGGTATGGATTATGTATCCTTTGATTTTGTGCACCCTAGATCGGATCAGATTGGGTCACAGACGCGTCGGGATCGAGATTGGGGCTCGAACTCGAGATCCCAATAGGCGAAGTAATTTGCCAGTCCACAAGATGCCCAGATTTGACTAACAACGAAGCTGAGCACGAGGCCGAGATTGGTTCTAAAGGTATCACTCGAGTACAGAGCAAAACGAGTCGTCCTACAGTACGACTCTCATCTCGTTGTCAATCAAGTCACAGGGACTTCCCAAATCAAGGAACAAAGACTGCAAAAAATATCGGGCCGAGACCTGCAAGTTGTTACCCGAGTTTTATGAATGCCAGCTCGACAAAACCCTCGAGCACAGAATGCCAAAGCAGACGGCCTTGCCAAAACTAGTAACGGCCGCTAAAAACATAATCGGAGAAGGGAACGTGGTCGCTCTCCTCCACTCGTCGACCAATCAAGTCAAGGTAATGAACGATTTAATTTGTTTTTAACTTACTATTTTTCTGAGTGGGATAGAAGCAAGAGCATTCTCCCAGATACGTGAACAGAGAACAACCGCCGTCACATTAAAAAAGGGGTATATCAAGAAAGAGGTCGCTGAAATAAGGTAGGAGAGTAGAGGTGAATAATATGGTTGAAGGTAAAAGGAACCGAGGCTAAAGAAGCCAAACTCCTAAGACATGCGACAACTCGCCACACAAGCGGGCCAACTTGTCCTAAGCAGATATTGAAAAAATGACAAAATTCAATTATAACTGGGTCAATGGGGGGTCTAAACCCTAAAGTGAAAGGATACATATAAACAAAAGAATATCCCGTCTTCTAAGACGTTATTCTTTGATTACTATTCGGAATATAGACAGGAAAGTCAGACTTCCAAAATCACTCCCTCCGAACAAGGGAAATCTGACCCTCAGGTATAAGGGTTGGATATCTTTCGACACTATCAAGAGAAGAAGATTGAGCTACAAGAACTTGAGTATCCCTAGCAAAAACAAACTCAACAGGGAAAATTTCATCGACTCCAGGTTCACGAAGCCGTTCGCCTCTACCTCTAGACAAAGACCGAGAAATCCTAAATCTCGGAGAAGTTGGAGATCTAGTGGAAGGAGGAGGAACTATCTGAGAAGAAGAGGAGCCCCTCAAAGGAGTGGATCCTAGACTTCTAAGTCTACCACCCCTCCGACTCCTAGTCGGAGCAGAAGATGGCGCTAAACTTTCAATATCTATTACTCTTTGAGGTTGGTTTGAAGAAGACATGTTTACAAAGGCAAAGAAGAAAGTTCTTGACAAAAGACAAAGTTAGAAAAGTGTTTCGTGGAAGCAAAGAAAAGAAAACATGTATTTATACTTGAAGACAACCGTCAAACATGAAGAAAAAGGAAAATAATGATGAAAAGTCATAATTGAAGATGTCACTTCGGGACTGGCACAGCCGCAAAAAGCCCTAAAAGGTGCCGAGTAAATGCAGAACCAATCCGAAAAGGACACGTGGTATGAGCATTAAATGGAAGTGACAAACGACGCCTATGGTGCAGAGAAGGATACAATGATTCAAGGAAAAGCGGCGGCAAAATATTCCCGCCATAAATAAATATCCACTTATCAAATATCATTCGTTAAATATATGGTAAGTGGGGGGACTATCTGTATTGGTAAAAAAGAGTTTCACACGTAAACCAACTTTTGACAACTCAGCCAGTCACGTGGACACAGGAAAACGCGACATCTGGATGTGATTCTTTGAAGAGGCATGGAACAAAGAGGCACGATTCAGTAAGCCCTCGAGCTTATCAGCCACGGGAAACTTAACCTGATCAAAACAGGGGAGAGGCACGGTCAGAATGAATCTAGACAAAGCTACGGGCAGATTCAAGGACCCACAATTGATTACTCGAACGTTATGTAACCGAACCCCAATTACCGTTATCCTTTGTAACGCCTCATTAATGTCATAATTAGTCATTAATGAGTAACCATAGCAAGAATCGTACGTTATAAGAATCTCCTATATAAGGGAGGGGAATACAACTTGTAAAGGCATCTGATTCTCGAATACAATCAACTTCAATTTTCTATATTTCTGCAATATCGTCTATTATTCATTTTTCTCCATTACCTTGATTATCAGTAACCCATATTCATCTTAAAAAATAAGCTTTAGTCAAAGGGTCTAATTCTTTGGTTAAACAACGACGTCATCACCAGCGGGAATGAGTTCAACATGGTTGGGAATCCTCCATTTAGCCTTAAACGCAACAAGCCCCGCAACATCCATTTCGGAAATGAAGGGCTCGGGATCGTCATCAGGAGGGTTCTTGAAATCAGACCAGGACTTCCCCGAATGTGGAATTATCTCATCCACAGTGGGGAAATTATCGTCTTGCACAATGGCTATCCCTTCTTCATGAGAGGGCATATATAATTCTGACGCACTGGGATCAACAACTCTATCAAGGTTTGAAGATGCACTATTCATTTCTTCTCTGTTACATAGATGAGGAGTGCAAAGGTAAAGGGGATAACAATGGCAGCAAACGTTAAAAGAAGAGAGATGGAGATGTAAAAATCTGAAGGAGGAGAAGGGAAAGCTTGGGGTTTTTCAAACGATTAGGAAATACAGCAATGCAAACGAGAAGTTCCCATCTCCATTTATAAGAATACAGGCACCCTAAGCGGGAAAGCCAAACGCCGCCACATTAATTCCAAAACGGAAGAGGCGCAGGAAATGACGTAACATATAGGGAATGTGCGCCATAATGACGCATGACAAAATGACGTCATTTCAAACCGACGTAACGGTCAGATATGGCTCTCGAAACGTCACGTCGTCACCTCGCCATAAAGGGTTCACCCCTCAACCAATATGCTCATATTTCTCAAATTGCAAACTGGCAAGGTCCTCCCATCGAGCTCGCTCAAAGACGACCCCGACAGGCGGAGGGACTAACTATCTGGGTCAAAATATGATCAAAATAATTCTATTTAAGGAAAGAAGACCAAGAGTCAATCAAGCCGAAGTTATGTACGGGAAGTAGTATACATGCGAATAGCACGACTACGGTCGAGATCGAGCACTCGAATCGGCTCAAACGACTAGCTTAGCAATTATATACTTTGGAGGAATATTCCGCAGGATATTCTCAAAACTTGGGTACTCTGATTGAGAACCGTTGGGTAAGAGAAGTGCCTTATATAAGCAATAAGAGGGAGGACTTCAAGGGGGGGCTGACTCTAGAAAAAAGAGAGACACGCCTCTTTTAGAGGGGAGACGGTCTATCACCTTACGCAGAATAAAAGGTCCTAAAATTCTTGTATTCATCTATCGATCAACTTTATCAAACAATTTGGATCCGCCTTGCTCGGAATTTGGTGAATCTTTTCCTTTATGTACATTTTGTTGCCATTCGATGTTATTCAATGCATAGTCTTTTTTTCATACTATAGAATCCGACCATGACTATGGCCGATATTTGTATTCTACTATACTTTTATATTCCTGTTGTCCATCTCAGATCTGGAGTTAATTATTTTTAACTAGAATTTGCCCATTATCTTCTTATTTAGTCAGTTTAACAAGAAGGCTTAAAACTTTTTGGTCAAACAATCTTCACACATATTAAATAATTTACCCGTTAGCATAAATTAACCTTAACTTGTTTATTGAAATATAATAAATACTCCTAGACTCTTTACTCCAAGGGTAACTTTGAAAAAAAAAAAGTTAATCCCTATCTGAAAAATCAACTATTTTGGACCATAAAAACAATTCAAAAAATTATTTAAAGTGAACAAGAGGGAGTAATTAAGTTACAAATGTATATATTCAACTATATAGTTTAGTGATAGATAAGTATATAAGAAACACAGATCCCACTTATATTACTTTGGTATAGAATCAAGTGCAAATATACTTGTATATAAAAGAAAGATCTCCTTAGCTATAAAAATAATTTTTTTATACGTAATAAAAAAGATAGGATCATAAAATTAAAAATAAGTTTGTAAACAATCACAAAACTGTTTGACCCCGAAAGAATGAGAATTTGTAGCATGAAACAAGATTTAACTTTCAGTACAAATTATACATTTTTCCTTTATAAATTATACATTAAATTGCTTAACGTTTTTACATATTTATAGATTAATAAAATACTTACACAAGCAGGGACGTCAAAAAATTACACTGTATATATATATATATATAAGGCAATCTGTTTTTTATCTCTATATATTAAGTTTTGAACTCCCTTAATATAGTTCAAAAGTGTAGCTTAGTGGTCAAGAGTGTTCAAAACCTTCCTAAGATCATGATTCAACCCCCCCCGACTACCATCATTTTTAACTTTTTTTTTAACCCCCTTCGTGGAGATCCCGCTTCCGCCACGGTATACAAGTCGTGGACATATAAAAAAAATGGCATTCTCCATGTTGTAATTTCTTGATTTAATCATCATGCTTATAATTCCTTAGAAATCGTAATTTGTTTGTTTGTTTTTCTTTTTCTTTTTCTTTTCTTTCGGAAGAGGGGGATCATTAAAAAAGTTTTAACGTCCATGTTATCAGACCGAAGGTCTCCTACGTTCATATACAATTATATTAGTCATTCTAAGCTCATATTGCTTCATTAGTTTTATTTACAAAGAATAAAAAACAAAAAATTAAAGCCACACTTCCACTAAAGAATTCTCAGTTTATTATCACGTCCTCTAGATACTCAAGGTTAGATAAATAATCCATCCTTATTATTTTTTGTTGACGTTGTTGTGATAAATGCACTCCATTTGGATTTCACCACTATTCTTAACAAGCCTGAAGTGATTTTGAAGTTTCTCTATATGAATTAGCAACCCAATTTCTTTGATTCTACGATACTATAGAAAATGCAGAACAAATACTAAAATTTTTAAAACATCATAACTAATGCAAGAAAAAGACTACCTATAATCTTGAAAATCTCGTTTGAACTGCAAAAGAAGTTGAAGTTACTGCTATCCATTTTCTAAATCTGCCTGATATTATGGTAAAGTAACTAAAGTCCAAATGTGGTGGACAGAAATAAAAACAAATGTCTAAATTTAGAAACCAGGGGATGCCTAAAAATAGATAAAGAAGTGCTAAAAGAAGAATAATCTAACAACATAGCGCAGAGTTTGTTTACAGACTATAGTGTATATAGAACGGTTACATTTTTGGTGTTGTAATAATTAAGTAGTAGTAATCCTTTTAATTCAAGAACACAAATTCTGAGAATTATTAAAGTAGAAAGAAAGCCACTCAAGTCTTAGTCAGTTCTTTTATACCAAGTAGTATCATCTTATGAGAGTAATAAATCATAGAGCAGTGATACGTACAGAGTCTCTCCACATACTCGTTGTTAGATGGAGATCAGACCACAAATTCTTCAGCATTCAATTTTTTCTGCAAAGACAATAAATGAGTTTAGTACTAGTATATAGTTTTCGTTTCCATTCTTGAAGCCATATCTAACAACTTCTTTTTGGGCTGCAGACCGACAGCTTTTGGCGAAGCTTATTCATATTGAAAGCTGGGTAGTTGGTTGGCGTCATAAGTGACATATACAAACTTGAATATATCGTTTAAAATTGCTCTTTCACACACACACATATATATTCTTACTCATTCCGTTCACTACTTGTTCAGTATACTACAAATATATTTTAACTTTTACTTGTTCATTTTATTAAATTAATAGAAAAAATAATTTCTTTTTGCTTCTTTTACTCATTTTCAAAATTATTCCCCAAGACTTTTTGAAATGCTATCTTTATTAGGGATTATACGGTAAAATATCACTACAATTATTATTTCTTAATGGACGTGAAAAGTCTAAAGTGGACAAGTAAATGTGAACGGATGCAGGAAGTGTGAGCATGCGATTTTCACCTACTAAATACTCCTACAAAATTCGATAAATTAATTAATTTTATAGATTTTTGTTGAATTTCAGTATTTATTTGGTGAATTATTTGCTTTGCATGGTCATAGTTCATCTTTTAAAAAATTTATAAAGTGATAAATAATAACAAAACATTTTGAAACTTTTATTATTTGGCATGATTAGATTTTTGATAATTAGTTGCATAATTTAATCCTTTTTACTAAGAAAATTGCGAAACTTGCTCTTTAAATAATTGTGGGTATTAAACTAATGATTTTACTTTTAATTAACTTATAATTAGATGAAATTAGGATAAAACTAATTAGTACATTTTAAAGATTAATTAGAAATAATTTAAGTGACTAATTAACCTAAGTGTTGAAAAGATTAAAAATCGGACCTAGGCCGAATTACCTAGGCCCAAATCCCTTCTCACTACCCAAACACACCCCAACCCAAGCCAAAAATCTGTCCAAGCCCCAGACCACCCCAAACGACCCCGTTTAAGGCTGGTTTAATCTCAGCCGTTGATCTTCCCAGATCTAACGGCTGGGAACTAACCGTTTATTAAATATATATATATATATGTCCTAACCCCTACCACCCCTCCTCAAACCCGTCTACCCTAACCCCCTCGTCTCCCTGTCTCTCTCTTCACCCTCTCTCACTCTTTGCCGCCGACCACCTTACTCTGCCGCCCGAAAATCGCCCATCGGCGCGGAACCACTCCAAACCGCCTCAAAATTTTACCAGATACTCCTCTCCCTCCCCTCAATCACCTACCACCTTTAAGTTCTCCAAAACCCCCACCATAATCCCTCAATTTCAGATCTAAGAATCGGAACCCTAAGAAACCCAAATCCGGCCAAATTTGTTCTAACCTGACTGGTACCCTCCTTCTTTTATTTTTCTTTAATCATTTAGGTGTTAAAAATTATTTGTTTCTAGTCTTAGGTTTCTTGTTTCTTACTGATTTTAGAATTAATTAGTCTAGTTTTCGTAAGTTTTATTTCCCTAAATGTTGTTTCAAATGTAGTTGACTCTATGCATGACTTAATCAGTTTAATTTGAGTTAGGGTTTTTCAGATTTCTTCTCATACTATGTCTTCTTCTAAAAATAAGTGATTAGTTATTTAAGGGTATTGATTTACTCATGCATGGTTGAATAAATTAGGTTTAACCCTTGATTTGGTTGCTATAAATCTGGATTATCAGTCTGAATCTCAATTCTCTTTAGTTGATTAATGTCGTTCAAGTTTAGTTCTAATTTAATACTCATGACTCACTGAGTTTGACCATAAATTAGGGTTTTATGTACCTTCCTGATTCTCATGCTGTTATAGGTTTAATCTTGAGCTTTTCTTTATGTATGACTTAATTGATTTAGCTTCAGTTTAGGATCTCAGATTTTTTCTTTAACATTTTCTTCCCTTAAAATAGTTCATTAGTCGGTATGAGGATTAATTAACTAGCTTCTATCTTAGTTTAATTCCACGTGTCTTAGGATTTAGAATGGTAACTTAAGTAAACCTTTGATTTTGCAACTGCCTTTAATTAATTACTGATTTTTAGATTAATTATAGGTTAATCTAATCTCAACTCTTAGGTTAGATCTTGCACCTATAACTGTCATATAAAAAAACTGCCTATGTTGATTGAACAACTTCCATGCATAGTAACTATTTATTTAAGATTAACCACTGACTTAATTGGTTCATCATTAAATAGCTATGTATGAGCCAGCTAGAATTCTGATTTTTGGCCAATTAATAGAATTAGAATTAGTTATACTTGACTAGTTAGCCTAAGCTTAGGTTGAAACTAAGATTAAGGCATAATATGGGATAACTGACTAAGTCTAATGGTTTAACTTAATAAAATCATTTGAACTAGCTAACCTAAGTTCTAAAATAAATTCACTTAAGGTTTAGCTAATTATCTTGTTTAAGGTTTATTCAACCTCATTTTTGAGAGGCTTAGGCTTCCAACTTCTTCATTAGTGGTAATCACTCAATTATGACAAATTAGGCAGTTTAACGAATAACACAACCTTTAATACTGAAAGGGTAATTGCAAGGGTATTGAAGGGTAGTTTAGGTACTTCAATTGAAGAATCTTGGGTGTAACAACCCAAGAAACTTCTAGAATTAGGAAAATATCATAAAATCATATTTTTAGGGGGTAAAACAATAACTTTAAAAAGGGATAAGGATTGTAATTGGTAGGAATGTTCTAGAAGGGGGTACAACTGTTACAAAAGGAGAAGAATGGACAGTTGTACCTATATTATTTTCAGCTTAATAGATAAGGTATATTGCCTAAAGGATGCTCCCCAAAAATTTTCCTATAAATAAGCTAGGATATTCAGCAGTCTAGAGGAGATTTTATTGGACACACACTTGGAGAGATTTTTACACACAGATTTGAGAGAGATTTTACACAGAAATTCACACACACGCACACTGAAAAATAATATTCTGAAAATCTACTACTACTCTGAAAAAATAGAAAAACACTGGAAAAAAATACCAAAATTATGAGTGCAAAAATATTCTGAAGAATTGGTTTTCTTGTGGCTGTGGCTTTCCCCGGAAAAATTGGTCCTCTAGTTTGATTTTCTATTCAAAAAGCTTGGTTTGGTCAAGCTGTTGTTTTCTGGGGTATTCTAGCTGGTTTGTTGTTGTCTTGTTGCTGTGTTGAGCTCGAATTTTTGGTATTCTTGAGCTTTATTTGGTCACGTATCTTGCTGTTTTTGTTGTCTCTTTAAAGGCATGTAACCTCTTTTCGTATTAAATGAAACTTTGTTTATTAAGATGTCTATGAATGCTTTGCTGAAATCTGTGTAGTTAGCTGTGTATTTTTCTTATGTGTGTGAATACTCGAAGTCCATTTAGAATTTTTATTAGATAGCAATGTTGCTTTTAGTTTGAATAAGTATTAGAGAAGTGAATCTGACCCTCCAGTGGTCAGATTCATTCCATAATAATGCACAAAATCTCTACTGTGTTTGTTAGAAAATCAACATTATAAACTGCAAGTATTTTCGACTCTAGGTGTAAAATCATGGGCAATTTCAGCTTGTTTGAAGATGAAGCAGCAGTAGTTAGAATCACTATTTAGGTTAGGATTTTCTATAAATTTGTATTTGACACTTTAATGGCCAGGTACAAGTTCTGTTTTGTAAAACAAACTGTATTCCTTTCCTTTTCTTTATTTTGGACTGTAATGATGGACTGTATAACTGTTTTAACTTTAGCAGCTTCGATTTTTGGGTTTTTAGCTGGATATGAACATAGGTCAGACTTATGAATGGCTCGATAGGCCTTAATAAGTCTAAACCTGAGGTCATTGTGCCTAGGGTATAAAACCCCCTATTATTTTTTAAACAAAGAACTGAAATCATGCTGAATTTTCTGTAACTCAGAATTCCCGTTAAAACTATGTGTCCATAGGGAGTCCACTGGACTCTATGACTATGTAGCTCAGTAACAGGCAGTGTCCCTGGGTCAATATGGGTCGTCTTTACTGTATTGGTCTATATAAAATTTAGTCCAACCTTTTTATGTCTATGTTAACAAAGGGATCTTCCTGGAATGTTGCCTAAAGTTTCCTAACAACCTCCTGAACAAATATATCACATGTAAATGCTAATTAGGAAAATGAACAGCAGATATTATGCGCTAGGCAAGATCAAACTTAATTAGTCATGTTTGCGATTATTTCAGTAGTAAATTCAAAGCTATAGTTTTCTATGAAAAGTTGAGTGTATGAGTTGACTTTAAGAAAAGTTGGACACCATGTAATTGACGAAATGCCAAACTGGCCCTGTGTATCTAAACTGAGCCAGATTTACAACATATATCAGTTGGCACAATTAGTTATTTTAAATTCGAATAGTCCAACCTCTTATAGCACAAACACTTCCTTGACCTTTACATTAACCTTTTACATAAATTAGCTGTAAAAATAGAAATGTTTTCTTTGTTTAGCATGTTTATTTCTGCCTGAAAAGCATGAACCAACGATAATTAGTCTTGAAAAGCAAGATCATGCCATTTTGAGTAAGAATGCCTTAAATGATATTGTCCAAGCTTTCTTGTTGTTTTCTTCTTATTCCTAAAGTTTCTGATGTCATTCAATAAATACGAATGTTATATGTGTGGTAGCCCATTTATGATAATCTAATCCAGATAAGTAGATTGTATTTAGAAATTGAACAAAAAATAGGATTAGCCTGAATTGCTAATTACAAAGTTGGCCCAAACTCTTATCCTTAGGCTAGCAAAATTTAGTTTCAGAAGATCTTGAACAATTTCTTACTTAGCAGCCCAAAATACCTCTTTTAGACTAGTGTGATGCATAATTTAGGAAAATACAAAAGAACTTACGAAAATTAATGATTTGCTTCAGATAAGCAATAAAATCATCGTGACCGTAGTCATGATTACGTAATCTACACTCGGGTTTGCAACTCATGTCGCCCGATCATAAATCCAAACTATAATTAAAATCACATGTTGTAAATTGCGGGTGCATTTCATGTGACGTGTTTACAATGTGTCCCAAACGACATGTGCGCGCCATCATGACTTGTTTCAGAATAATCCATAAATATTAAAAACGGTTAAAAAGTGAAAAGGCTAAAATGCACAATAGGTTTAAAAATATGTAATCAATTAGATAATTAGGACAAATATTAATAGTTAAGCGACCGTGATAGAACCACGGAATTCGGGAGTGCCTAACACCTTCTGCCGGGTTAACAGAATTCCTTAACCGGATTTTCGATTCGCAGACATTTTAAAACAGAGTAAAAAATTTCTTCAATTTGGGATATTAAAATAAACGATGTCCCAAAATACCATAAAAAAACTCCCAGTGGCGACTCTGAAAATTAAATAATCCCACAATCGAATAATGTCACTTTAATTGGGAAAACTCCTTTATCCCACCCTTACCGGTAGAAGAAGGAGGTGTGACAGCTCTTGCGACTCTGCTGGGGAACCGAACCCAGAATATTTGGTTCAGGGTTCAAGAATTCGAGTTTAGAATAGCTGTTATATTTGGCTTTCATTACTACCTGAATTTTACATGTTTGAACCTAATGTGCTAAATGCCATTTTTTTACCGCTTTAATATTATATGAACTGTATATAAATTGTTACGAAATCCTCTTTTCTCCGAGTCTTCTAAATGATCTGGGAAGTGTGCACTTCGTGTGACTTCTTTTCTGTTAGAGTCATATCTAAATTTTAGAATGAGGTTCGGACAAGCTACAAAGTCGGTGAAGCTTCTGTATTCCCGGTACGCTGCCGCCCCCCCCCTTCGGCTCGAGTTGTTCGCTCAGGTAAGCCTTGTCTAGAATAAAACCCCCAGGATTTAAACTTAGAATAATATAGCCTCATGTCGGATCCCTAGTATGAACGATTATCTGCATCATGTGCATTTGACTTAGGGGACTCAACACAGGAGTTAGGTCCGTCTAGGACAGGTGAACCTGAAATAAAGACCATCCTGATGCATCCTACCTGGATATATGCACATTATTTTGTTTTTGTCTTATTTGTCGGCCGACTAAATAAAAGAAATGTCAGAAAACCCAAGAGCGAAATAGAATAGAAAATTTTTCCGATTTTTTGAAAAAACACTGATATTCGAAATTGTCTCGAAACTCTGCCAAGATTTTGAAAAAATATAGAAAATAAAATGGTATTTCAAAAAAGGAAATGAGTCCGTGCATGTTTTTCAAATCGTGTCAAAATTTCCCGAACTACGCATTGTTTGATTCCCGCCAGTGTGGGATACGTAGGCAACCCTCATCGGGTCCAACCTTATTTTTCAAAAAAATAAAATAAAATATGGTCATAAGTAAAGGTGATGCCGTTCTTGTCTAAGTAGCCAAAATGTCACAACGGGGCGCCAGAAGTTTTTTTTGCAAGAATAGCCACCTATGGTCTTTTTTCAAAATTTTGACCCAATTAGCAAACACAGCCCTAAAACCCTCCTTCCCGAAGTGCTGAAGGGCCGTATTTGCAAAGATGGTCCATTTTCAATTAGTTATAAACTTTTTGCAAAAGTAGCACCTTTTTCTCTTGGGTCAAAAATAAATCATGGTTTTGCTTTTTTTTCCTTAACCAATCACCTAAATAGATGTGCAGGATGAGCACCATTGAAAATATCCCCTTTGAAGATGTAGAGGAAATTCTCATAGGACTCTATATGTGGTGGAGAAACCTGGGGGAGGTCAGTAGAGGTGCCGTGGTAAAAGCTTTAGGCGGGCTCACCGGCCTTTTGAAGATTAGGCCGAGGTTGGACATAATTGAGGCTCTAATACCATTCTGGGATCCAGCGCAAAATGTGTTTCATTTCTCGGATTTTGAATTGACACCCACAATAGAAGAGATAGCGGGGTATGCTGGCCTTAGTGAGAATCTCAAAAGTCGTTATCCGGTAGCACCCAGAGCTGTGACTCCTCACAAATTCCTGGACCTTCTGAGCATCAGTCGGGAAATCCAAGATTCGAACTTATCTGAGGGATTCTGCACATTTTACTTCCTTTACCGTCGTTACGAGGATCCTCGGGGTTTTGAAGCTGTGAATACCGGTCTATCCCACCACGGGAATCAACCTAAATGGGAGGCCCGCCGGGGATTGGCCTTTGTGGTAGCATTCTTGGGTATCCTTATATTCCCGAGGAGCGATGGATGTATAGATATTGGACTCGTAGGAGTATCCGGCTTCATGATAAAAAGTCTAATGGCACCCTTGTACCAATGTTCGTAGCAAAAATCTACCGTGCCTTAACTGTTTGGCAATCCGGAGGAAAGTTCTTCAGGGGCTGCAATCTACTCTTACAAATTTGGATGATCGAACATCTCTGCCATCGCCCGGGGTATATGAATTACGGTCTGACTGGCCTAAATTGCATTGAAGAACATAGGACTCGGGTAGAGGGTCATGAATTTCTAGAAGGCATAGAAGCCTGGCTTTCACACTTGAGTTCTTTGACTGCCAACCAAATTGAATGGACATTCAGTTGGCTCCCTATCAATGAAGTCATCTATATGTCAGCCGAAGTATTCTATCTTCTATTGATGGGTCTCCAAAGTATTCAGCCGTATGCCCCACATCGGGTCTTACGACAGCTAGGAAGACATCAAAATGTTTCACACGATGAATACCTAAGTCAGCAAGTCATTGAATTGTGCCCAAGAGCTGCATTTCCGAAAGATAGGTCCGCCAGATTTGGCATTAGTGTAGATTTTTGGAGCCACAGACTCGAGTGAGGGATTTATCCAGAGGTGAGGTAGAGCCTGGCTACACCACTTGGTATGGTAGAAGGGGTAGAGATCATCAAGAGCCGGAACGACCCGCCAAGAGGCCCCACGTACAACAGTTTACCGATGAAGCGCAAGAGCCTTGGGGTCAGTTGGGAAAAGAGAACAACCACGGGGCCACAATAAGCAAATTGGAAGCCCAAATCAGAGATATCAAATTTGAAAACAGTTTGCAAGCCGCCACAGCTGAAGGGGAGAAAAATAGGTTGATCAAAGAAAATGAGTCTCTTCGAGCCCAGATCCAAAAAATGAAAATAGCTGCTGAGAACCCAGAAAGAAGCATAACTGATTAAAGACTTATCAATAGTCTTAGGCAAAAAATGTGCGACTATGGGGATGATTTGGACAAAGCTGAGGAGGAATTGAACAGAGCTCGAGCAAAATTGGCAAGAAATGCGGAGGAAAGGGCAGAGTTTGTTCAAAAGCTAAAAAGAAAATATGACCAAGAAGTCAAAGGCCTAAAAGAAAAGGTTGCCACCCTCGAGAATGAAATGGCTTAACAAGCAAAGAAGTTCAAAGCATAAAGGGAACACTGTTATGCGATGATGGCTCAGTTGGAGGAATATTTGCAACAGTTTCAAGAACAAAACCATAAGGACGCCCATGTTTTAGAGGCTAGATCCCAACAGATCAGGCGCTTACTCCAGCAAAAGGGAATCATCAGACAAAGGGTCAGAGAAATCGCTGACTATGTTGTTACGAAGTGCCAAGAATGTGAGGATATGACCCGATCTACCTTCTTCGCTACGGTGATGATCTTCGTCCGCCAGATAATGGATGACTTGAATCGCCTCTAGCAGGACATGGCACGCAGGCCCAAGGCAAGACCGACTGATGTCTCACGGGCCCCTGGAGCAATAGAGGCACTCATGTATTCATGATGTCCCATTTGAGTCTGTATTTCGTTTTTCCTGTTGCAATCTGTTTAAGTCTACTTTAAGTCTTTTGTAGCTTTTAAAATTTCCAAGAACGTATGTCAGAGTCTTTTGTAATGAATGAAATTTGAAGTTTTACTTAATGAAACGAAATTTGAAAAAATAGAATGTTTATTTCCTTTTGTATTTATTCCTGAACTACGTAATGATCTGATTCACACGGCGTCGTGATACATAGGCAATCCACGTAGGATTCGATCATAGCCCTAAAAAGGGAAAGATAATCTAGAATAAGAAAGAAAGAAATTTTGAAAAAAAAAGAGAGTAAAGAAGAAAAAGAAAATTCAAAAGCCGGGATGAAACATTCAACCGATACAAGACATGTAGATAGCGTTTAACTTTCCAGGTGCATTGCATACCCCCAACGTGCGATTCCCTATATGTTGAATGCCTCACTCTAACGGTTTCGTGGTTTTATTTCTCTTTAAAGGTGTCATTTTTAGGTGGTTGGTTTTGCGGTAACCTGACTTCACACCCATACTTCACAAGATCTAAAGGGAGTGTCGAAATGACGTCGGAAAGTCACCTGCCAATCATCAACTCCTCTGAGGATGACCCGAGCTCGGTCATCTCGACATCTGAGTCAACCACGGCTGAAGAAAATAGAATACTGTGTCGCCTCATGTTGGAAATATGGGACGCCTGGTCTAATGGTAGGGAACCGCCCAGCACCATCCCTGGTTTTCCCGAGTTGGTTCCCAGAACATGCGGAACCTCCAACATACCTATCAGTTACCCAGCTACCCCATTCGGGTACCTGACTATGTCAGCTCATTTCACCGGAAGGCCTTCTGAGGTCCGCTCCCAGGCACTATTTTTCGGTGTATCCTCCAACATTTTTACCGCACCACCAACCTCTGCCACGGTGCCGCCAACAGTAGCTGGACCAAACTTCGAGCCGTTGGACTTTACCTTTCAAACACTGTCGTTCCATCTGGACGCAACTCATGTTACTCCAAACTCATACCCTAGCTACCTCGGCATGAAGCCGTTGTGGGACAAGAAAAAAGGAACCCTGAGCAGGAAGAGATGGCTCGAAAAATGAAAAGCATTGAGCAGAGTCTCAAAAACATACAGGGATTAAGTGGTCAGAAAAGTGTTTCTTATGCCGACTTGTGCATGTTCCCACATGTTCACCTGCCTCTCGGGTTTAAAACCTCCAAGTTTGAGAAATATGACGGACACGGGGATCCCATTGCTCATCTAAAAAGATATTGCAACCAGCTGAGGGGAGCAGGCGGAAAGGAAGAGATTTTAATGGCGTACTTCGGGGAGAGCTTGGCCGGGATTGCGTCTGAGTGGTACATGGACCAAGATATATCCCACTGGCATATATGGGATGACCTTGCCCGGGACTTTGTCAGACAATTTCAATACAACGTGGACATAGCATCAGACAGAAATTCCTTGTCCAACCTCAAGAAAAAATCATCAGAAAGCTTCAGGGAATACGCTATTAAGTGGCGTGAGCAAGCTGCCAGAGTAAAACCTTCGATGGACGAGACAGAAATGGTCAGTGATCACGCTCAACTATGTCTAATAAAAGACTAAACGGGCGTTGCAAATATAATCCGGGGTATTATGCCCAGAGTCGATCCCACAGGGAATTTACGTATCAATCAAGTCTTTAGAATACACAACTTTTACTCAATCAATTCTCTCAAGACTTTTTAATATAGGTTGGTGATGTTTTACTAATTCTACCGACAATAATAATAACTAGCAATTACTAACAATGTGTTG
>ML404281.1:0-104317 GCA_005239525.1 Nicotiana knightiana | reverse complement strand
GGAAGCATTAATCCGCCGATATCTGCATCATCGAAGGTTATATCGTCCTCTTCCATATTTTCACGAGCCCGTTTTCCATGTGTAATTGTGAACTTTGTGGTTGTTTTGCATATCACTCCGTTTACTTCTTCACCTCCTTGTATCACGTTGACGATTCATTTTAGAGAAGGAGTCTTTGGGGGCTCCTGCCTGTTCCTCATATATTCTTGTTTACCTTTATCACTAAACAATTCTGTTAAATAGCCCTGTTTCAATAAATTTTCTACTTCACCTTGTAAAAATCTGCAATCCGCAGTTTTGTGCCCATGATCGTTGTGGAATTCACACCAGTGATCTGGGTTCCTTCTACTTGGATTTGACCGCATCTCTTTGGGCCACTTAACCTTGTCTCCCATGTTCCTCAATATTGAGACAAGTTCAGTAGTACTTACATTAAAGGTATGATCCCCAATTTGAGTACTACCTCTAGGTCGTTCATCTCGATCTTTTCTGGATCTAGACGAGGATGAGACTACGTATCTTCCTTGTGGTCTATAGTCTGACCTAGTGTTTTCGAACCTGGGACGAATATCGCGTCCCGAGGGTCCTAAGTAAGGATCGTACCTGTTTTTACCTGATCTTCTATCTGATTCAGTACATCTGGATCTGGAATGATCTTCATCTCTCGAACGAGAAATGATATCTTCTTCTATTCTAAGTTTAGTACTATACCTGTTATATACATCGTTCCATGTTGTAGCGGGGAATTCTCTTAGACTTTCCTTAAGTCGTCTCGTCACTTGTGAGCTTTTATCGTTTAGGTTGCTTGAAAATGCCATGGCTGCCCACTTATCAGGCACCCTGGGTAACTGCATTCTTTCTCGTTGAAACCTGTCTACAAACTCACGGAGTAGTTCCGTGTCTCCTTGTTTTATTTTGAATATGTCTTCCATTCTCTTCTCAACTTTTTGTGCACCAGAGTGTGCTTTTATAAACGAATCTGCAAGCTCAGCAAAAGAGTCAATAGAATTTTCAGGGAGAAGAGAATACCAGGTTAGGGCCCCTTTGGTAAGTGTTTCCCCAAATTTTTTGACAAGGACTGATTCAATCTCTTGTTTTGTTAAGTCATTGCCTTTTACTCCAGTAGTGAAAGCAGTCACATGATCACGTGGGTCAGTTGTTCCATCATATTTGGGAACGTCAGGCATTTTAAACTTCTTGGGTATAGGCAAGGGTGCCGCACTTGGCTTCCAAGGTTGTTGAGAATACCTATCAACATCAATGCCTTTGATGATAGGTGGTACTCCAAGAATTTGTTCGATGCGATCGTTCTGCTCCTTCATGTGTTTCTGCATGGTTAGCAGTAAATTTTGTAACTCTGAGTTATTAGATATACCTGGTCTTGTTTCGAGAGATTCATTAGGAGTATCTCCTCTTTCTGAGTTTGCCAACCCAGATTGAGGATTTTCCATGGTGATGGTATTATTGGGGGGTGGCGTCGGCGGTGTAGGTAACGCTGCCAGTAATCTTCTTGCAAATTCTTGCAAAGCTTGGCTCACATACTCGCAATCATTTGATTTACACGATTTTGTTCCACAGTTTGATCATTATCACCATTGTTGTTATTGGATCTTTCTGGGGATTGTTTCCTTGAACCACGCGGGGTTCCTAAAGGCGATGGAACTGGGGTTCCACTCCTTTGCTGGTTGTTGTCATTGGAGTTTGACATAGTTCAGAGGATATCACTTGAAAAGCCAAAGATTATCAGATTCCTATTAACGGAACCAATTTGTTTAACCAAAGAATTAGACCCTTTGACTAAAGCTTATTTTTAAGATGAATACGGGTTACTGATAATCAAGGTAATGGAGAAAAATGAATAATAGACAATATTGCAGAAATATAGAAAATCGAAGTTGATTGTATTCGAGAATCAGATGCCTTTACAAGTTGTATTCCCCTCCCTTATATAGGAGATTCTTTGATATACCGTACAACTCTTGCTATGGTTTCTCATTAATGACTAATTATGAAATTAATGAGGCGTTACAAAGGATAACGGTAATTGGGGTACGGTTACATATCGTTCGAGTAATCAATTGTAGGTCCTTGAATCTGCTCGTAGCCCTGTTTTGATCAGGTTGAGTTTCCCGTGGCTGATAAGCTCGAGGGTTTATTGAATCGTGCCTCTTTGTTCCGTACCTCTTCAAAGAATCACATCCAGCTATCATATTCTCCTGTGTCCACGTAACTGGCTGAGTTGTCAAAAGCTGGCTTACATGTGAAACTCTTTTTTTACCAATATAATGGTATCGTCCGGTTTCCCCCGTGGTTATGGAAATGCACTTTGAGTACTTGATGTCGAATTTCGAATGGTTATTGATTTTGGGCAAGGTGTCTTGAAGTATTTCAAGTGGACTAGTGTTTGGATGAGATCGCGCAGTGTAGCGGAGTTCTGTAGGGGTATGACTTTGGTATTGGATTCGTGTGTTTTGATTTTTACGGTGTGTGCCAGGCTGTTAGCATGATATGGTGATGGTAATTGTTAATGGCAGGATAGTCCTCTCGTGTGGATCTTTTATATAATTTGATTACATTGGGATGTTGCTATTAAGTGCACAAGTTGCACAGGTTTTGGCTTCGAATTGTATCGATGTGTCATGTCATCAGGGTGGTCGTGATGGATGAGAAGAGATCATTGGACCTAGAATGAATATTTTCAGAATTGTCTACAGCACAGTTGGAAGGATAAATATCAGGAGTCGGCTTATAAATCTGCTATAATTCCTGTTTGGAAGGGGGAGCTTTATCTCTGACTGATCGGATGAATGGTTGTTAGTTCTTCGTGCTTCTTTCATCATCGGCAGTATATGGAAGTGTTAGAGCGAGGCACTTCTTGATAAGAGGTTATGTATCGGTATTGGGTTGTTCTGAGTAGTTATTGCGGTTAAGAGTTATCGCTATGAGTGTTTGGGTCACGCGGTGTATTATGTGATTCCATCTGGGTTGTGTATATGGCTTGGTCCAGCATGTTCAGACTTGTTCAGTTTATAGTTATGGAATTTTGATCTTGTATATTATTTCAGAAGTGAGAATTTGGTTCTAAGGTTTATGGGCCAGGATTTGGATTTCGAAATCTCAACGGTATTGTGCTATTGGACCTATATGGGATAGGGTGACGTGGGATCACCCCCGGGTATGTGCATAAGAAATTACGTAACAGTTTGATGGTGTTGGAGAACAACTCGTGGCACGTTCGAGAACGAACGTATGTTTAAGTGGGGGAGGATGTAACGACCCGGCCGGTCGTTCTGGGAGTTTAGCCCCGTTTCTGCTTCATTTCATGTGGTTCAGCTTCATTTATGTGTGTTGGGTCGATTGGTTCGGGTTCAGAGTGGTCATGGTGAAAATTGAGGCATTTAGTCTCCCAAGGTACCCTAATAGTTGAGGAAGTCAACTGAGATTTGACTTATTGGTGAACGACCTCGGAATGCAGATTTTTTGGCTCGAATGGTTTCGTTAGGTGATTTGGGAGTTAGAAGTGTGTTCGGAATGGAGTTTTGATGTCCGGTGTAGAATTAGGCTTGAATTGGCGAAAGTTAGTTTTTGGCAATTTCCGGTCGGTAGTGGAAAACAGGCTATCGAGGTCGGAATGGAATTCCGAAAGTTGGAACAGGTCCGTTATATCATTTTGGGTATATGTGCAAATTTTCAGGTCAATCAAAGGTGTTTTGGTTGGTTTCGGCGTCATTGGCGAAATTTGGAAGTTTCAAAGTTCATAAGCTTGAATTTGATGTAATTTTGGTGTTTTCATGTTGTTTTTGGTGTTTCGAAGGCTCGACTAATTTTGAATAATGCTATGGGGTGTGTTGGTATGTTTGGTAGGGGCCCCGAGGGGCTCGGGATTGATTTCGAATGGTTGGCGGAGTTTTGAACTAGGAAAATTGCAGCAGATGGCTGCGGGTGTAAGTTTCTGGTGTTGGCCGCACCTGCGGATTGGTAGCCGCAGGTGCGATGCTGCAGGTGCAGAAGTCCATGCGTAGGTGCGAAGGGAGTCTAGGCACGAGAAGTCCATAGGTGCGAAGAGTTGGCCGCACCTACGAAGCCGCATGTGCGGAGAAGGGGTCGCAGGTACGAGAGTTGGTCCGCTAGTGGGTTTTCGCAGGTGCGCACCTGGGACCGTAGATGCGGGTCCGCAGGTGCGATTAGAGGTCCGCAGGTGTGGAATTGCTGAGCAGAACAGTATAAAAGAAGCCTCCGTGAAATTTTAGTCATTAACCATTGTTGCATGCGGTTGGAGCTCATTTGAGGTCAATTTGAAGAGAGAATTTGTAGGTCTTCAGTGGAGGTAAGTTCCCGAGTTATTAAAGTTGTTTCTATGTTATTTTGTTCGGATTAGGCTTGTATTTGAAGGATTAAAGTAAGAAAAAGTTTGGAAAATGGGAGGAAAGATTTGGAAATTTCTTTTGGCAATTTTAGTGGGCAATTGTGCTCCGATTTTGATGTTCTTGGTATGTACGGACTCGTGGGAGGATAAGGGTTCTTGTGATGTAAATTTTATTGAATTTTGAGGCGTGGTCCCGGGGCTCGGGTTTGGCCGAATTTCGAGATTTTTGTATAAATTGATAGTTTTCGATTGGGTTGAGTTCCTTTGGTATATATTAATGATGTTAAACTGGTTTTGGTTAGATTCGGAGCAATCTGGAGCCAATTTGAGGGGCAAGAGCATAGAGGACTAGTATTGTGGCCCGGTAGAGGTAAGTAATGGTTATAAATCTTGTCCTGGGGGTATCAAACCCCGGACTTCATATTTCTCACTGATTTTAGAATGGCGCACATATCGGATGACGAGTATGTGGCGCGCACTAATTTTTGGATTGGACTTGGTCCTCTCCACGGAAACTATTGAGTTGTGTATTTTACTCTAAACTATATGTTAAAATGTTTTCTAAAGATTACTGAAATATTTGGGCTATAAGCCATGTTTGGGGCCTCGTGCCGACTTGTTTAGACCCTTTTGGAGATTTTTACTGTTTTTTCCTCACTGTTTATTGATGATTTCACTCAGTCACATTGTTCTTACTGTTTTCGAAACTCAGCCTGATTTACACTACTTTGAGATTTAAAAATGATGTTTTAGGTCGAGTACCCCGTTTTACTGATTCGCCCAAGGGGATTTTGAGAGGTTCTGACTGAGTGAGGCCGAGGGCCTGATTTGTGAGGATATGATATGCCACGAGGTGGCTTGATATTAGCGCTTAAGCTGAAGGATCCCCTCCGGAGTCTGCACACACCCCCAGTTAGCGCACAGAGTTCTGAGTGATTGGGAGGCATGAGTGATTTTGAGGTATGCCCGAGGGGCTGATTATGAGTGATTGTGAGGTATGCCCGAGGGGCTGATTATGAGTGACTGTGAGGCATGACCGAGGGGCTGATTATTATACATGTTTTTCCTNCCTTGTGTGCAGATCCAGGTGTTAGGGCAGGGTGAGTTGTCTATCTGTTCCAGAGATTCTCGGAGGTTTTCGAGGTAGCTGCATGCGTCCACAGTCCTGCTCTCTCTCCTACTTACTATTATAAATTTATTTTCTTTTGAGTTGTATATTTTATGTTGATGCTCATGACCAGTGACTCCGGGTTCTCGGTGGTTGTATTTAATATTCAGTATAGCTTTAACTGTTTTATAAATGTTTAAAGGAAACCTTTATGGGTAATCAGTATAGTAAAGATTTAAATGGAAGCTTATTATGATTCGAGTGTAGTTTTGGCTGGCCTAGTTCCACGATAAGCGTCATCACGATTGGCTTAGATTTGGGATCGTGACAGTTTAATACCTTCATCAGAGCATTCCTATGTGCCTCAGAATTTTGTAGCAGTGACAGGATGGATATCTGGGCGGGAGTTTTATTTAGATGATCAACAACAGAGTACTTTCTTGCCTGTACTTTCCGCTAGAGATCATCCGGACCAGTTTCAATGATGGGTTGTTTGGTGGAAGCTTCTTTACTTGTCATTCCCAAATGTTCAGATGTGTATATCCTTCCAGTTCTGGTCATTCCTTATGCAGCACCGGACTCTTCTATCATTGTTTCGCTATTCTCCTAGATTCGACAACATAATCCCAATGTACGTCATTGGAATTGAAGGGTGGTGTGGATTCCACTGTCATAGTGAAAGGTGTGGTTACTTCTACCTCAAATGGAGTTGGTGTAGTTCCAGGTGGTGTCACTTCTACTTCAAAGGGAGCCGATGCGACTACCTCAACTTCAACTGGCGGTTGTACCTGTACCACAATGGGAGTGAGTGTGACTGTAGGTTTCTTAGGGTTGTCACCTTCTCGAATAATCCCGATTAACCCCTCAGGGTCCTATTCTTCATCAGTTTTTATTACGTTGACTCCTTCACCCCTATGATCTGGGAGGGGATTGTTGCGGACACTGGGTGCGGCTTCCTTTGCCTGTATGACCTTGGTATCAATCAGCGTCTGGATCTTGTCTTTTAGGGTGTGGCATTCATCAATAGTATGTCCTTTCATGCCGGAATGGTACGCACATGTCTTGTTTGGGTTGACCCATTGGAAGGAGTTTTCCATAGCCACAGCGGGAATAGGGGTGACATATCGTGCAGCCTTTAACCTTTCATATAACTGGTTGATGGGTTCAGCAATATGGGCGTATTGTTTGGGTGGTTTGCGATGGAAATTGGGTCTGGGTTTTTGATAATTCAGACGAGGTGGAGGTGAATAATAATAGGTTGGTTAAGTGTTATAAGCGTGGTAGGTGGTGGCGGATTAAGGATATCTGAGAGGTGAAGGTTGGTATGTGGGTGGAGGTGTCTGGTATGTGAGTGGAGATTTTGGGCCCTTGGCTACCTTCACTGCCCCTATTTCTTTCTTCTTTGATATGCCTCCTGATTGTAATACTTTGTTTGTGGCCTGCAACGCTTCAAAATTTTTACCATTCCATTCTTAATACCTTCTTCAATCCTTTCTCCGAGCTTGATGATGTCGGAGTACTTGTGATTCTCAATGACCATTAACCTCTCGTAATATTGTGGATCTTGAGCTTTGACAAAGAATTTATCCATCTGCTATTCTTCTAATGTCGGCTTGACCTTTGCTGCTTCTGACCTCCAACGAGTAGCATACTCGCGGAAAGTCTCCGTTGACTTTTTCTTGAGGTTCTGTATGTAGAAGACATCCGGTATATTTTCTGTATTGAACCTGAATCTATCCATGAAGTCTGATGCCATACTTACCCAATTAGCCCATTTCTTGGGATTCTGACTTATGTACCAAGATAATGCGTCTCCAATGAGGCTTCTCATGAACAGCTTCATGCGAGTCCTTTCGTCCTTTCCAACCCCTATGAGCTTGTCACAGTATGTTCTCAAATGTACCTTTGGGTCACCCGTTCCCTCAAACATTTCGAACTTAGGAGGTTTGTATCCCTCCGGCAGTTCCACGTCTGGCTGAATGCACAGGTCCTCATAATTCAGTCCTTCGATCCCTTTGCCTCCTTTAACACCCTGGACTCGGCTTATGAGCTTCTTGAGCTCCACTGCCATGTTCCTATTAAGCAGGTCCTTCTTGGAGGATTCTGGTGTACATGAGATTAGTTGAGTGGAGTGGGGTAGGGTTTCCACATATATGGGATTGTTTTGATGAATGACGGGGGTTTGAGTGTAGTGGTATCATTGGTTGAATTTTGAGGATCACGGATAGGTTGTGGGTATTTTGAGGAGTGTGATAAGTGGTTTGCGGATATTGAGTCGGGAGATGCTGGTGTTGAGGGGTGTCGGTATGGGTAAAGGATTAGGATTTTGAGGAGGTGTTGCATATTGGTGGGGTCGGAAGGATTTTTTGGCCGCTGGTTTGGTGCATTTTGTGGGTTTTGGGTGTTTGGTTGGTTGATGTCTGGGATGTTTAGTGTGAGGGAGAGGTTTGCCAAGTTGCGGACCTGCTCAAGCTCCCCTTGCAATTCAAGTATTTTCTGTGCTAGCCGTAAGACCAAATCATTTGGTTCTGGAGTACTCCGACCATCGGAAGTTTCCACATTCTCAGCATGCGTAGCATTGTCTTTCCTGACGCCACTCATATCGTCCATCTTAGTTTTTCCCTTGCTTTTCGGATTACTTGGAGGAGGAGGAGGTGGAGGGCCTCTGGATCTGGTGTGATATTCTGATGATGCTAGTATGCGTGAACCAACCTTGGGGAATGGGAATAATCAAAAAGAAAGAAAAACAAAAAGGTAGCCAAGTCAGTAAGAATTCTGGAAAAGTATTTGCAGTATTTAAACACACATTGTAAATTCGCGTCCTAATTTGGGAGCCTCGTTGTGCCCGAGGTAGGCCTAGCGACAATTATATTTGGAGAAATGTAATGCCAATAACTGCCTCATTTCATTAACGTAATAAATAAGATGAATCTAAAACGATAATAAATAAATAAGTCACTTATGGTGTTTGCATTATTACATTCGAAAAGGGATTTTAAAACAAATGAACCTAATCTACTTGGTCCAAGAGGGACCTTTTCTAGGCTTGGCTCTCTTGGCTCTGTCGATTAGGTTCCCCAGGTCGCGTATGTCCAGTAGCAAGTATGCCCTTGATAGATGTCCTCCTTCATTACCCTCGGCATTCTGGCAGTCTATGAATCTTTTCCTCGTTTTCCCTTCTAACTCCATTAAACCCTGTTCCAGATAATCCAGCCTTTCCGTTGACCTAGTAGTCGTTTCCCTACATTCATTAATTAACTCAGTATCAATCTTGTGTTGTTCCAAATGCTCGGCCTCGGACTCGTGAACTCTTTTGTGCAGTCTGCTATACTTCACCTGTGCTTCAGCAACTTCATCTATGACCCTGTTCCCTTGACCGACTCATGGCTCGACTATTCCCGCTATGCTATCGTCCAACCATGATGGGTAGAAGTACACATGCCCTGCGTGGTATCGATCTGGATCGATGGGGTCCCTTTCCACAATGATCTTCAAATGCCACATGTGTTGAGCTTCACATTTGTACGGGATGTCATCATCTTGAAAATCTGCTCTATAGTGACTTATTTTGGAGACTCGTGGTATGACTTGTTTTCTACCAGCTTGTCTCATGACCCTGATAGGAACATAGGGGTGTATTCCCCTTAACCCGATCAACACTAGATGCGGAACATCCCTAGATCTGATGATGAATTCACTGGTACGAAACCATTCGAACATCCAATAAACCTGGTCCTCGGTCAGATTTTCAAAAACCTGTACCTATTCTGTAGCATTCTCTGGTTGAGCAAACCTGTATGAGATAGATAAATGTCATTCTTTTGGGGTGATGGAAATCTATGTGATCATTCCATGGTCTCCGTGGAAACTCCTGGCGGTATTGGCCTCTTTGGAGATGTTCTAGCAACCAAATCTGTAGCAGCAAGTTATAACCCTCGAAATGTTTGAACCCTTTCTGGCAACGATCCAAAGCCCGATATATTTCAGCTATAATCATAGGAACAATAGTATATGTTTGTCCCTCGATTCTCTCCATCAAAGATTTGGTTACCATGGCCAATCTGGTGTGAATCCTGTCCCTTTTGCTTGGAAACACTATCATACCCAAAAAGCAGACGATGAACACAAAAACCCTACGATGAATCCATCCCAAGGAAGTGATGGAGAACTCGTCATGAAAGATACGATAGGATTTGTTGTGTATGTATCGTTCATAAAGGAAGTCAAAAGGTATGTAGGACTTTTTTCAAACATACCAAGTTGTCATTCTTTCTTAAGCCCGTCATTTTCAGAAACCCCCCGGGGGGTGCAATTTTTCGGTACCAATAAACTAAGATTGTACCAAGGTCCAGCAAATCCCCCTATTTCCTCCAAAAGATGGGTCATTTCTATGTTGCCAAAACGGAATACGGCCCTTTCTCCGTCCCAGAACATAGTAGCAGCCTCGATCAACGTGTTGTTTGGTTGGATGTCTAATAAGGAAGGTAAGTTCCTGAGGACCCTTTTCACATGATTTTTGTTGCTTGACGGAAGGTCTTCCCACCAATCTAGCTATAACGGGTATGTTTCGGACCATGCCGAACCTGGGGACTTCGCGCCTCATTTTCTGCAAAATACACAAGGTTAGACCTTTTCCCCCTCCGGATTTGACTATTTATACATTATCGATTAGCATATCGGCATTTATTTCTCCAAATAATTCACAGATTATGGTTGCGTCCGTTGGGATTATGGAAACCCCGGTGGACTTTGGACAAGGCTTTCTTGAAAGGGTTATTATGCGGACAACATATTAACCCAGGCTAGGTTTGACCATGATGCATGTACAGTTATTATCAGAGTAAGTTTTCTATAGAGGTCTAGACTGGTGCCCTCAAGTGGACAACTTGAGAGGGAAAGGCACGGAACCGCCGACTGCACCGCTGATCGACTAGTTTTACTGCAAATAAGCCTTTCCGAATTCAAAAGGGTGATATAAGAAGAGCACAGACACTCATCAAGTGTTGCTATGGTATTAATTACGCACGAGTGGAATATGATGTTGACCATGTATTTATGCAAAAGAAAATAATAGGTTGTCAAGTATTTGCACGATGATAAAATGCGGTATTTAATAATTGTAAAGGCATTTAAGAAAGAAAACAAGGAGACAAGTCAGTTTCCATAGTAAAAAGTAATAAAATAGGAAAGAGAAATATAGTGAGCATTAATGAAGGTAGGCAAATAAATTCACATCGAGTGGGAAGAGGAAGGGGTGTGCAAGTATTAACGAAACAATAAATACATGCTTAATGACTAATTAACAAACAAGTTCGTTATGGTAAGAGCCTAAAGATGTCCCCAGCAGAGTCGCCATGCTGTCGTGACCCCTTTTTCTCGCGAAATCGGGTTTCGACATTTTTGGTACAACTCCTTTTGAGAGGGTAAGGAATTTTAATTGAGAGAGTCGCTATCTAACGAATTAAGGTGTGTTAGGGCACCTAAAGCAGATAACTCATATTACCAGTTTACATCACCAGAGATCGGGTAAGGGCTCAAATTACCTCGAGGGGAAGGTGTTAGGCACACCTCGAGGTCCACAACGGTGGGTCCTGGCCGAACTTACATTAAGAGAATTAGTCTAAGGAAAATAAAGCAATTTGGACAAATAAAATACTCGATTTATTTTAGAACAGGAATGGGGGGTCCTAAGTTTTTTAGCCTTTAGGATCACCGCAATACTTTGTAGCTCCCTCAAGTCGGGGTGCCACTCATAGTATTTAGCGCACAGACTATCATCTCCTACTACCTGATTACTATATTTAAGTTGTTACTTAAGTGTTCTAGTCTATTCTAGTTCATTTCATATGCGTGCACTACCCGTCCCTTACCTATGGCCCTGGAGGTGTTAGGACCTCTATTTGGGATAGTTCTAGACCCAGGCTATGTTTCTCAAAAATGTAAAAGTCTAGGTGACAAGCAAAAACAATTAGGACTTTCAGATAGCAAGCAAATATGGGCTCATATTGACCTCCACATAGAAACAACAAAGGCACGCAATTGATTGACAGGCTTAATTTAAAGTCTTATAGGCATGATATCTATGTGAGAAATAAGCAAGCAGTGATTTATAGAATCAGTTTCATTAAGGCGAATGTCAAGACTTATTGTTTGCCTACTGATTTTATTCAGTATAATATCTAGGCATTTCAGACAATAATGGATAACAGTAAATCACAATCACAAATCCAGAATTGTCGTTCAATCCTATAGACATGTTATCTAAGTAATTGACAGTGATAATCGAATTCTGAATTAGTTAGTAGAATCCTATAGGCATGACTTCTACGAGTGTGATGATTATTAACCTATAGGCAGGATTCCTAATTTCAAACTAGTTTTAACCCTATAGACATGGTATCTATTATTGAATTAATTTAACCCTATAGGCATGGTAACTATTGAGCAGTAATACGGGCAGAAATTGTACATATTACCAGAAAAATAATTAAATCAAACATTGAGGTTCTATAGGCATGATTTCTAACATATGTTTGTTGGACAATTTAATGCAACCTATAGGCAGGATTTCTAATGCAATTTTAATTCTATAGGCAGGATTTCTAATGCAATTTAATCCTATAGGCAGGATTTCTAATGCAATTTAATCCTATAGGCAAGATTTCTAATATGCAAGCATGGTACAGCACTCACATGATTTTAATAAAGATGATGTAAAACAAAATTAGCAGAACAAATGAAACCCTATTGGCAGGATTTCTACCCGAATTGCCCAAAGAAAATAAAGACCCTTCCCAATTTTACTATACACCCCAGAATCTGTTCATTACAAGCTTATTACAAACCAGAGTATAAATTACATAATAGTAATAAGATAAATTATAGGGAACCTTCATTAGGCCCAACTAAAACCTGGGAAACTAGGCCTTCAAACCAATCAACTTTGAGGCTCATTTCATAGGGACGGCATAGCCAAGAATGGATGATTCACCCATAGCACATATAGAACCAGGTTTCCAGTGTGTCAAAGTTCCCAATGCCTTCAAGGACCCAGGGCAATGCTCACACCAGAACCACATATTCAGAAGATGATTCACAAGAGATTGGTAACCAGTTCCCAGTGTGTCAGAGTTCACAAGAGTCTCATATGGACCCTAAGCAGTGCTCACACTGGGGTGGTTGAGAACCTAAGGGACTAAGAGAGGAAGTTTTAAAAGAGTGACAGCAAAAGGAGGTAAGGACGGATTTTAAAACAGTGCTGAGTTCAGAAGAAACAAATTTCATAACACAGAATTGCATTCAGCAAAACAAGCAAGGTTTGTAAAGTACATAGTTTCAAATAGACCTAATTATACTAAGTGAGCATGATGACATTTAGGACAACCATTGCTTAATCACAGAAACAATTTAGGCAAAACAGTCAGATTATCACATGACATGTTAGCAAACAAATTGGCAGGGCTCATGAATTAAGTAACAATACATATCTGCAAAGTTAGGATAAGTTAACTAATTGCATGCGGATAGTATTGTCACGACCCAAAATCCATAGGTCGTGATGGCGCCGGACACCACTGTCCGGCAAGCCAAATCCTTATTTAGTTGAAATACATTCATGTTTTAACATTTTCGAAATTGTTACCTTTCCTTGCATTTCATAATCAAATAAATAAATTTTCATAAATTGAAATACGATAGCAAATGAAATTATATTATTTAAAAAAAGTGATCTAAAGATTTCACTTAAACAATTATCCCAATACATATCCCAGAACCCGGTGTCACAAGTACATGAGCAACTTCTAAGAATTTTACAAATACTACAAAGCTTGTCTGAAATACAATTGGACAAGGAAATTTAAAAATATGAATAAATACAGTCTGAAGGAGACTCTGTCAGCTGCGGATAACCTCCGGATGATGCAGCTCGCCTAAGTCTCCGAATCCTCCACATTACTATGAAAGTACCTGTGCAATAAAATGCACAGCAAGTGTAGTATGAGTACAAAAACAACGTGTACTCAGTAAGTCGCCCGCCTAGCCTCAGAGAGGTAGTGACGAGAGGTCAATTTAGACACTTATTAAAGGTTTGGAATATTTACGAGTGACACTAAGCATGGTTTTATCATAGGCAGTTTATAAAACAGGATTTAAACATCCTTCAATTCCGTTCACATTTAACACTTTATATCTTCGTCATATTAACAATTAATCAACATGGTTATTTAATCAAATAATTATAAATCAACGGAAGGAACAACTTCTTCCAAAAGTCTTTTTAATAACTTTAAATCTTTGTCATTTCAATTGACAATTTAACATTTCAGGCCAGTAATCAGGAAAATATCATAGCAACTACGTAACAAATATCATGCGCAAGCAATGCCGAGGGTCGAACGGCGCGGACCAACAATAATAAACTGTGCACTGTCGAGGGGTCGACCGGCTCGAACCATAGATGCATCTATTTTCCCCGCTCGCAAATCGATCATGTGATGCGGTCAACATAAAAATAATAAGGCTAGCCTACTCGCGAATCATACATGCGACTCAGGTGCTCATATGTACACACGTTCACATAATACACCTCATTTTTATCAAGAAGCAGTTTTTCTCAGGAAAATGGTAAAAATACTTTTTAAAAGAAACATGAAATATAGGTTTTGAAATCTTTGTTTTGAAACTCATTTGTCCAGTTTAGTATTACTCCATGATACAACCCAGTCCAGGTACACATATATTCACAGGGGAAACAAATTCTCTTTTTAAAAGGTTAACAATATGAACTCTAGTTTCCTTTTAAACATTCAATTACGTTTTCGGTCACATAGCAGTTTAATGTTACAGGCAGGGTTACGGGTACACACATAAAGCATGCTAGTGGGTCCTAGGCTACCCGGACATGGCATAATAGTAGCTACGCACGGACTCCCATCACCTCGTGCGTATGCAGCCCCNTTTACTCAAACATTCATGCTTAATTCGTGGCTAAAAATCCAAATTTTCACTTTTTTAGGTTTTTTCTTCAAAAACCCCAATTTTCCCACAATTTCCCTTATCAAATCATACATATAATCTTGTATTTAACCTTAGAAACAAGTAGAAACAACTTACCTCTTGATGCTTGGTGAAATCTCCCTTGAAAGGCTCTCCCAAAATAGCCTAAACCATGAAAAATGAAGACAATGAACCCCAAATTCTCGTTTTAAAACAGTCTGCCCAGGTCAATTTCCGCACCTGTGATCCCGCAGGTGCGACCAAATCTCTCGCACCTGCGGTTTCTCTCAACTCCAGCCAACTCGCTCCTGCGCCCCCACTGCCCACACCTACGGCATCGCAGGTGCGGAATATCCATCGCACCTGCGATTCCCAACCAAGTCTGCCCACTCTCGCACCTGCGACTCCCAAGCCGCAGGTGCAGTTACACCAGATGACAGCAGCTTCAGCCCTTTTCCAACTTCAACTTTGATCCGTTAACCACCTGGAATCCACCCGAGTCCCCCGGGACCCCGTCCAATTATACTAATCTGCCCCAAAACATGACATGGACTTTCTCTAGCCCTCAAATCACATCAAACAACGCCGAAATCACGAATCGCACTCAAATTCGATTCTTTAAGAATTTAGAATTTCAAACTTCTACATCTGATGCCGAAACCTATCAAATCACGTCCAATTGACCTCAAATTTTGCACACAAGTCATATTCAACATTACGGACCTGCTCCAACCTTCGGAATCGCATTCCGACCTTGATATCAAAATTTCCACTTCCGGCCGGATTTCCCAAAAACCTTCAAATTTCTATCTTTAGCCAACTAGCTCCAAAATGACCTACAGACATCCAAATTCACTTCCGATCACACTCCCAATTCCAGAATTACCAAACAGATCTATTCCCAAACTCGGAATCCCAAACGGACATCAACCTCACTGATATGCACTTCAACCCCAAATTTATGAAATCCTTCTAAAATGCTAACTTACACAATATACGCCGAAATGCTCCCGGGTTATCCAAAACCCGGTCCGGACATACACCCAAGTCTGAAATCATTATACGAACCTTCTGGAACCTTCAAATCCTGATTCAGAGATCGTTTACTCAAATTCCAATCTTAGTTGATTTCTCCAACTTAAGGCTTCTGAAATGAGAATTTTCTTTCCAAATAAATTCTAAACTTCCTGGAATTCAATTCCGACCACGCCCACGGGTCATAATACCTGAAACGGAGCTGCTCATGACTTCAAACTGCTGAACGGCGCGCTAGAGCTCAAAACGACCGGTTGGGTCATTACAAGTATCTTAAGGAATGCAAAGTTCAGAACAGATGCAGGATTAAAATAGTGTGCATGGACAAGTTTAAACATTAAGCCAACTTTTAAGAGGATTCATATTATTCAAAATAACTAATCTTAAATTAATAGTATTAACTATAGGATTAGATAAAGTCATAGAAGCATAAGGGCAGAATCATACTCGGAATTTAAGCATGCTGGTAGAGCAACACATATTATGAAAAAACATGGAGAATAAAGTGACAAGGGATTAGGGCTTACCAGTTAAGAAGGAAAGCAAGTAACCACAACAGTAAGTCCAGAATCAAATGGCCTTGGCTTTCATCCGACCAAGACCGGAAATAATGAGTAAAGAGAATTAGAGTAAAGAATATAAGTTTCAATGAGAGTATTAGAGTTCGAGTCCCTAAAGGGGAGAGGGGAAAGGGTTTAAATAGTGCTCAATTAGACACACAAAAAAGGGAAGTAATCAAACACATATAGGTAAGGAAAGAAATTAATCATAAAATCAACTGAAGTCAAAGTTCAGTCAATTAACAGGTGATAACGGCGTGTAATCAGGCGAGTAACATTTAAAATAAGGAAAATATCAATTAACAGTCAATTTCAAGGCAAATAAGGTAAGAAAATAAAGGAAACATGGTATATTGAGCAGAAGTAAGGAAAGTTTTAGTCATATACGAAAAAGAAAAATATTTAAAATTAGTTAGGAAGGAAAGATTTAAACCCTAATTTTTAGGTAAAACATATGAATCGGCAGAAATAAAAAGACAAAGAGTCACATGCTTCATAGAATGAACATAGACAGGAATATACTCAAAGAACACATAATCGAACCAGGTCTGAAACCCTAATTTAGGAAAAATAAAGGAATTTAACAAGAATAGGCAGATTCACGCATAATGAAGTGAATATATACGAGATAATGCTAAAAATCAAAGTTTGAACCAGTTTAGGTTCGAATCAAAGAGAATCTGAAACCCTAACCTTTAGGGCTAAGTAAGAATCCATAAGAGATACATAAAACAACCATACTCACAAAGAATACGGGATGAACACGGACGGAATACACTATAGGTTAAGGATTTTGAACCAGATTCGGTTCGAATCTCTCAAGATCTGCTTTCCATTTTAGGAAAGCCATTAAGAAATACCAAAATTGGGTGGCCAGTAAGGATATAGGACCAAATAAGGTAAGGAATCATAGATTGATTCCATTTCTGGGGGTTGAATCAGGGAGATTTTGAGTGACGACGCTAGGGTTTTGAGAGGAGAAGAAGAAGAGTGAGTTTGAGGGCGGCGGAGTGGGTGAAATGGGTTAGGGTTAGACGGGTAGGTTATAATTGAAAAGGGTTGGAGTGGTACGAGCTGTTGATCTTCAGAGATCAACGGCTGTGATTTAAAAAGTTTGGGTCAAGTATTTTGGACGGGTATAGGTATGGGTTAATGGTTATTTGGTTATTGGGTATTGGGCTGGTGTATTGGGATGGGGTAATTGGGTAGTGTATAGGTCCGAAATTGGGTTTTTAGGAGGATATATTTTAAATACCCAATTTAATAAATAAATAATTTATACAAAATAATTAATAAATAGAAAAAATATCACTTGTGCATGAAAATGATTTAAAATAATTACTTAACATTATAAAAATATAAAAAGATATTTTCTTGTATAAATAATGTAATTATGCATATATATATATGGGCTATTATTGCAAAATATGCAATTTTAGCCTAAGGATGAAAAAATACAATTATAATAAATATATAAAAATATTTAAATCTTAATATGGATATAGATGATAAAAATTAAATGATAAATCATCATAAAATTTATTTTACATGCAATTAATAATTACCTATATAATAAAATACAGGAATAAATTGATTAAAAGCTTTTTAAAAATTATAGAAAATTATGGAAAATACTTGATGATGCTCATGCACTATTTTGAAGGTACATATGTATTTTTGAGAAATATGAGGAAAAAATTGGGTATCAACAGCGAGTTCTCTTTTACCAGTGGATTATATGTGTTGCAATTTGAGTTTGGGTCGCTTATGACAGTTGGCTTGACTGCTACAAGAATGAATGCGAGATTTGCAGATGATTTGAAGTATTATATGGGGGGTGTTATCTGAGCTTATGAAGGATTTATTTGAATCTCACTGCGGTATGTTGGCAGTAATAGAGTATGATCATTGTGAGTTATTATGTGTTTTGATCTATGGATTGAGCCAAGTGGAGAGTCTGCTATTGAATAGTTGATTGCACAATTATGTGTTGTATTGGTTTCAGTTTGAGGTATACTGGCGAATCAGTTATTACTTGCAGCGGTAAAATTTGAGAATGAATCGAGTAAAGGAGTTTCTGGATAGGGGTTGTATTACACTCTAAGGGTATATGGGAATCATGGAATAATTGAGTGGTTAGTTGTGAAGGATGTCGTGTGCATGGAGTAAGAAATTTCTCGGTTGCTTAGGAGTGTGGGTTACTCCCTTGGGTGTTTGTGTGCAAATGGGGCACAGGTTGTTCGGTCCGTTTGGGCGGCTATTGAGATTCAAGTAGAGAGGATGACTCTCGAGAATGGTTCTAATGAATTCAAGATTTATACATGGCAATTGAGAATGTTGCAGATTTGTATATGGCTAGAAGCTGAGAGTTACATTGGATGGTGTCGAGACTCGCAGTATTTCTATATCATTATGGATTCTACATTCAGTATCAGGTGGGTGAAGGTAATGGCTTTAGATTCACAAAAGGTCTCTTCGGAGTGGGTATCTCGGTTGTGGTACTTTTGGGGTGCTTAAGAGAGCATTCAACGGCTTATGAGCCTTAGGACGGTATGGTTTTATGCTAGGGTCTCGTGTGGTGAGTTTTGGTTGCGGATTATGGTATTATGGCAAGGAGAAGTATCAATTTGAAGGTAATCCAGAAGGAACTCGGAGAATTAGGACAGCTTGGTGAGGGGTTGAATCTGCATGGTAACAAGTGTGATTGGCTCTTTTGGTTCTTATGATAGTGAGTTTCTTTAGGTGTTTGTGGCGATAATCTCGGGTTTTGATGGCTTGTGTAGTTTGGTTTAGTTAGAGGAATTCAGTCATGACGGTGTGGTTAAGTGTAAATGGGTTTCGGAGAGTTCCTGATGATTTCTACCACGGATTGAGATGTATATTTCCAACTGGTGCGAGAGGCATATTGCGTGTTGTGATTTTCTCCTGGATGAGATCAAATGAAAAGTTCTTGGCTAATTGAGTGAGTAGTTTCTTGTGACTCAGAGCGGATTATGAAGTTCTCATATTTTTCATATGATGGCACGGTATATGTGGTGTGAAGTGTGGTGTGGAGATTTGCATAGGCAAGGTCACAGTTTAGTTATGAAGGAGACTGGGTAAATTATATTACTACTTAGTATGGTTTGATGATAGTGTACATTTCAAAAGGGGTGATGTGTTTCGATTATGGATACTTCATTGGTATTGCGGTGCTCTCCTAGTTGATCAACTACTGATGTTCAAATTTTGCTTAATGGAACAGAAGAATTATATAAGTATTCCTTGTGGGATGATCGCATATTGGAAAAGTGTTAGGCATCCAGGTGATAGAGATGAGATCAGATATGGTGATTTGCATGTTCTATGGATTTAGAGATTGGGGGTTCCCATAAGTAGATTGTTTCGTGGTTTTGAACTGTGAAAATGTAGCCAGGGTTGGGCAGAGGAGAGTATGTGTTGTGATGCAGTCATTGTGGACTTTCGGAGGGTTATTTATCTATTGTGGTTGACCAGAGTTGATTTGGAGTCATTGGTAGGCCCAATATAGATGTGAGTCCGGCACCGGGTCGGATTTGTTGACTCTGAACTGCTATTGTTGAGGGGTGTTCCATTCAGTTGTTATTGAGATTATTCGTGTTCTGAAATGATCTTTGAGTTACCCTTCTATGTTACGATGAGTGTGAATCGTTAGTTATATGCACACATGGTGCGGTTCTATGGTGGTCTTGTAGCAGAATTTGAGTAATTGAGTAATTGAGTATTGCATGATTGAGGGCGTATTGGTTATGTCCTTTAGGGATTTGTGTGGAATTATGAAATATGATTCTCCGTGGTTATGGTAATGCAATTTGGGTACTTGATGTCGAATTTCGTATGGTTATTGATTTTTAGCAGGGTGGCTCGAGGTATATGATATGGACCAGCATTTGGCTGGAATTGCAGCGGAGTTATGTTGAGGTATGAACCTTTGTTTTAGAGTCGAGTGGTAGGTTCTTAGTATTTCGTTGTGGTGGTACCCGTTGAGCTTGCGGGATGATTCTCTTGATTGAGTCATTGTCGTGATTGAATACATTTGGATTGTTGCTTATTGGTGCATGGATTACACGGTTTGTGGCTATGAGTAGTATTGGTGTTTCGTGTTAGTAGAGTAGTGGGTATTTGATAAGATGGAGTTGTCGGATCTAGGATGGGTGCTATCAAATTTGATTGCGGTATTTTTGGAAGGATAATATCGAAAGTCGGCTTAAGAATTGGTTATAGTTCTTGTTGAAGGAGAGTGAGCTCCATGGCTTGTTGATATGATGAATGGTTATGAGTTTCTGTGTGTTTCTTTCATCATCAGCAGTACACAAAGGCTTTAGAACGAGGTTTTGTTTTACATGAGGTTTATTACCGGTATTGGATTGTTTTGAGCAGCTACTGTGATCAGAAATTTTACTACGAGTATAAGAGTATTGTGGTATGTTGGGTGATTAAATCTTGGGTTGTGTTTATGACTTGATATAGCTTGTTCAGGCTTATACAGTGTGTAGATGCGAAGTTTGGGTCTTGTAGTAAATTTCGGATGTTAAAAATTGGATTATGTGGGTTATGAACTAAGGTTGAAGTAATGATCTTCAGTTATTTTGTGTTGCCAGGCCTGTATGGAATAGGGTGAAGGGATCACCCCTTGTTATGTGCATGGCAAGGTTACAAGGCACTTTGACGGCTTAGGAACAACTTTTGGCATGCTCGATGACAAACGTATATTTAAGTGGGGAGAATGTAACGACCCGACCGGTCGTTTCATTTGTATTTCGCTCGGTATTTTGGGGGCACCAGTAGCTCCGTATGATGTATTAGGACTCCTGTGCAAAATTTGAGTTCATTCGGAGTTGATTTGATATGTTTCGACGTGAGTTTTTGGAAGTCGAAAGTTCGAAAGTTCATTTAGTTTGATTTGAGGCGCGTTTCGTCGTTTCAATGTTTTTATGCATGATTTGAGGACTTTATTTGGTCTGTGTTATGTTATGGGACTTGTTAGTATGTTCGTACGGGGTTCCAAGGGGCTCGGGTGAGTTTCAGATAGGTTTGGGCTGCGTTGTGCTCGTTTTTCTTATGTTTCGACGTCATTTCTTCAAGCATAAATGGTACTACATTAAGCAAATGAGCTCCGATTTCTGATTTGATTGAAGAAACGACGTCGAAACATCAGAAAAATGACAACCCGAGTGGCTTGAGAGATTTCTGGCTGAGTGAGGCCGAGGGCCTGTATTGTGAGGATATCATGGGATCGAGTTGTGCAGGGCATCATATTGTACTATTTTATGATATAAGAGGCCGCGGGCCTGATTGATTATGCCACGAGATGGCTTGTTATAGAGCTTGGGCTATAGGAGCCCCTCCGGAATCTGTACACCCCCAGTGAGCGCAGGTACATACTGAGTGCGAGTGCTTAGTGATGAGTGACGAGTGATGGGGAGGCATGAGTGGCTGTGAAGTTGCCCGAGGAGCTGATTATGAGTGATTGTGAGGTGGGCCTGATGGGCGGTTTATGATACTTGTTTTTTCCCAAGAGGCTATTTATGATTTTTATCACTTTTACTCTAAACTTCTGGAATTTCTGTTGAAACTGTTGGAAAAATAATTTCAAATGACTTTTACTGAATCATCTTTTAAGCGTGATGATTTTACACATGTACTATTGGGAAGAAGAGATGTACTTACTGTGAATTTATGACATATACTTATATGTTTCTTACTGCTCAGGCCTTATTAACATTTATTACTTACTGAGTTGGCATACTCACATTACTCCCTGCACCTTGTGTGCAGATTCAGGTGCCAGAGTGTCTGAGTGAGAGTTGGTTTTCCCTGTCTCAGAGTGTTTCGGAGATTCGCGAGGTAGTTGCACGGAGTCCGCAGCCTTGCCTTCTCCTTCCTACTTTTTATAGCATTTATATTTTTCCCATACTTGTATATTTAGTTCAGTTGCTCATGACTAGTGACTCCGGGATTTTGGACTGTATTTAATGTTTGGTATATCCTTACTTGTTTTGAAATGCTTAAACGGAAATTTTATGAAATATCGGGTTAGTAATTAATTAAATGAAAAGTTCCTTTATGTTATAAGTAGTGAATTGGCTAGCCTAATATCACAATAGGCATCATCACGGCCAGGGGGTTTTGGGGTCGTGACACGTAAGGTACTACTTGATTAAGCATTTGTGCCTATATAAGGAAGTCAGGGATAGCAGCCATTTTTGGGGATTTTATTGAGCTAGGGATTGGTTCTTTCGTGGTGGATTCGACCTTGGGGACTATTTAAGAATACAAGGTGAGTTTTTTGTCACGACCCAAAATCCCCACCGTCGGTATCGTGATGGCGCCTAACATTACACCTCCTAGGCAAGCTAACATTAGAGATTTATTAGACAATTATTTACTCTCAGTGATTAACGATAAGCAAGCTATTACAATTTGAAATGAACGCGGAAATATATAAATAAAAACTTTGATGATGTACTATTGCTACCCAGAATCCGGAGTCACAATATACGAACATTCTAAGATTTTTACTACAAGTATTTGTCCGAAAGAAAATACAACTATTTGCGAAATAAGGAAAACAGTAAAGTGTGGGGTATAGGAGGGGACGCTAGGGCCTGCGGATGCCAACAGGACTACCTTGGGTCTCCTACCAGTAAATCCTACAGCCAACCTCTTGATCAGCCCGAACATGCTCCAAAATTTGCACAGGAAATGCAGAGTGCAGTATCAGTACAACTGACCCCATGTAATGGTAAGTGTCGAGCCTAACCTCGACGAAGGAGTGATGAGGCTACGATGGCACACTCAAAATATAATATGCATACAGTATATAATAAAAGCATAAAGGAAGACATAATAAAATGAAACAGTAACTTGAAAGAAGTAAATACAGTTCTCAAAGGATTTCATCAGTGTTCAGCTACTACCAATCCTTGAGTGCAATTTAAGGCTAATGTAAAGCTAACACAGTCAGGGAAAAGCATAAACATATAGGTTGTTGCGGTGCGCAACCCGATCCCACCGTACATATCATATTCCTCCCTTATTTCCTCTTATAAACATAAATAATAGAATATAAATAAAAGTGTTGCGGCGTGCAAACCGATCCCACCATATCATAACAATCAATATCACAATTCACCTTATTTCCACACAACCCACCCTTATTACACCTATTGCGGCGTGCAACCTGACCCCACCGTACAATATCGATTCGCCCTTATTCCTCCTCGATATATCACTCTTATTCCACATGTTGCGGCACGCAACCAGATCCCACCATATCAATATCAATTACTCAGTAAGTACATAAATTTCACAAAACTTAAACTTCAAACCAAAGCAAATGGGAAACTTGTACACTATGAAACTTTACACAAGCAATACTACTCAGCGAGACCAATCCAGAATATATCATAAAATGCACCGATAAACCAGCTAAAGCAAATAATAGGAGACAATGAAGCTACGGAATAACTAATACCTTCAACAAAGGGAAACAATGTCCAACAAGTAGCAATTAGGCATGGTAATACAGATAAATCATGTAACAGTTAAAGCAGGGAAGGACAATATGAAAAGAACGGGAAGAAAACAGGCAAAACAGATAACTTGGCGGCGCATAAGTACTCGTCACCTCACATATACGCCGCTCACATGAATTTCATATAGCAAATAAGTCAAGGGTTCCTAATCCCTCAAGTCAAAGTTAGACACAACACTTACCTCGCTCCACAAGCCACTCAATGCTCAATCACATCCTTTCCTATAGAATTCGCCTCCAAACAACTCGTATCTATCAACAATTGACCCAATAATATAAAATATTGCTAAAGAAATCAATTACAATGCATAAATTTTGATTTCCCAAACTTTCCCCCAAAAAGTAAAAAAATCGACCCCGGGCCCACTTGGTTAGAAATCGAGGTTCGGACCAAAACCCATTCACCCATTCACCCTCGAGCCCGATTATGCAATTAGTTTTGAAATCCGACCCCAATTTGAGGTCTAAATCCCAATTTTCCAAAAATCCCTAATACTAACCAAACCCCCAATTTCTACCATGGATATCCTAGATTTTAGGTTGGAAATTCATGAAAGGTGATAGGAAATTGAAAGAAAGTGGGATAGGAAGTTTTGGAGAAGAATTGGTCTTGGAAGAATCTCCTCTACGGTTCTAAGATTTGAAAATTTGGAAATGAATCAAAAACCTTGTTTAAGTCTCTTTTCATCAGTTGTAGATGTCGCATTTGCGACCTGGGCTTTGCAAATGCGAAGGAGGCATCGCAAATGCAAACCCCTTCTCATTTCTACACAGTTCGCAAATGCGAGGAAAGGTTCACAAATGCGAACACTGGATGACCGCAAATGCGACCCAATCGTCGCAAATGCGAAGACTACCCTCCCCAGACCAACTTCGCAAATGCGAAGGTTGTTTCGCAATTGCGAAACCTATGTGGCCTAGCTCCTCTTCGCATTTGCGATGAGAAGCTCGCAAATGCGAAACTCTCAGATGTCGCAATTGCGATGCCTGATCTCGCAAATGCGAGATCAGAGGCCTGCAACAAGATCAGTTACACCAACAAATTTTTCTAAGTTCAAATCACTCAGTAGCCTATCCGAAACTCACACGAGCCCTCGGGGATCCAAACCAAACATGCACAAAAGTCTAAAAATATCATACGAACTTGCTCGCACTATTAAATCTCCAAAATAACACCTAAAACTACGAATTTAACCCCAAATCACATGAAATTTTCCAGAAAACTTTGAAATTCCTATTTTCACAACTGGACGTCCGAATCACGTCAAATCAACTTCGTTTTTCACCAAATTTCACAGACAAGTCATAATTATGGTATTGGACCTATACCGGGTTCCAGAACCAAAATGCGGACCCGTTATCCAAAAAGTCAAACTTTGGTCAAACACTTCAATTTCATTAAGCTTTCAACTTTCAAATTTTGACATAGCCCGATATCTCGAACTAGGGACTTCCGATTTCGATTTCGGGCATAGTCCCAAGTCCCAAATCATGATACGGACCCACCGAGACCGTTAAAATACAAATTCGGGTCCGTTTACCAAAAACATTGACCGAAGTCAAAATTTCTTTTTTTAATCAATTTTTAACATTAAAGCTTTCCGGAAAGATGCCCGGACTATGCACGCAAATTGAGAAAGGCTAAAACATAACTTTTAAAGGTTTCGGATCACAAAATGAGGTTTAAATCATAAGATGACCTATCGGGTCATCATATTCTCCACCTCTAAAATAACCGTTCGTCCTCGAACGGACATAGAAAAGTACCTGACTGGTGAATAGGTGGGGATACCTACTCCGCATGTCCAACTCGGACTCCCAAGTAGTTGTCTCAACGGGCTGACCTCTCCATTGCACTCGGACTAAAGGATAACTCTTCGACCTCAACTGACGAACTGTCGGGCTAGAATAGCCACTGGCTTTTCCTCATAAGTCAAATCCTTGTCCAACTGGACAGAGCTGAAATCTAATACGTGTGACAGATCACCATGATACTTTCGGAGCATGGACATATGGAATACCGGATGAACTGCTGATAACCTCGGAGGCAACGCAATCATGTAAGCCACTTCTCCCACTCTCTCGAGAATCTCAAAAGGTCTGATATATCTAGGGCTCATCTTGCCATTATTTCAAAACCTCATGACACCCTTCATGGTTGATACCCGAAATGGAAACACTCTCTCCCCGACCATGAATGCAACATCACGAACTCTACGGTCGGCATAACTCTTCTGGCTGGACTGAGCTGTGCGAAGTCGATCTTGAATAATCTTGACCTTATCCAAGGCATCCTGTACTAGATCTGTACCCAGCAACCGAGCCTCCACCGGCTCAAACCACCCAACTGGTTACCAGCACCGCCTACCTATAATGCCTCATAGGGAGTCATTTGAATGCTCGACTGGTAGATGTTATTGTAGGAGAACTCTGCAGGGGGAAAGAATGAATCCCACGATCCTCTGAAAACTATGACACATGCGCGGAGAATATCCTCCAAGATCTGGATAGTGCGCTCGGACTGTCCGTCCGTCTGAGGATGAAACGATGTGCTCAACTCAACCCGTGTGCCCAACTCATGTTATGCTGCCCTCCAGAAGTGCGAGGTGAACTGCGTACCTCGATCAAAAAATATAGACACGGGCACACCGTGAAGACGGACGATCTCGCGGATGTAAATCTCTTCCAACCGCTCCGAAGAATAGGTAACTGCCACAGGAATGAAGTGCGCTGACTTAGTCAGCCTGTCCACAATGACCCAAAAGGCATCGAACTTCCTCTGAGTTCGTGGGAGTCAAACAATGAAATCCATAGTGATACACTCCCACTTCCACTCAGGGATCTCTATCTGCTGAAGCAAACCACCAGGTCTCTGATGCTCATACTTCACTTGTTGACAATTCAGGCACCGAGATACATAAGAAATTATATCCTTCTTCATCCTCCTCCACCAATAATGTTGTCACAAGTCCTGGTACATCTTGGCGGCGCCCGGGTGAATAGAATACCGGGAACTGTGGGCCTCCTCAAGGATCAACTCACGAAGTCCATCCACATTAGGCACACAAACACGACTCTGCATCTTCAAGACTCCATCATCTCCAACAGTAACCTACTTGGCACCATTGTTCTGCACTGTGTCCCTAAGGACCAACAAATGAGGGTCGTCATACTGCCGATCTCTGATACGCTCAAATAAAGAAGACCGAGCGACCGTACAAGCTAGAACACGACTGGGCTCTGAAATATCCAACCTCACAAACTGGTTGTTCTACACTGTGTCCCTAAGGACCAACAAATGAGGGTCTTCATACTGCCGATCTCTGATACGCTCAAATAAAGAAGACCGAGCGACCGTACAAGCTAGAGCACGACTGGGCTCTGAAATATCCAACCTCACAAACTGGTTGTTCTACACTGTGTCCCTAAGGACCAACAAATGAGGGTCTTCATACTGCCGATCTCTGATACGCTCAAATAAAGAAGAATGAGCGACCGTACAAGCTAGAACACGGCTGGGCTCTGAAATATCCAACCTCACTACTTTGGTCAAACACTTCAATTTCATTAAGCTTTCAACTTTCAAATTTTGACATATCTCGATATCTCGGGTTAGGGACTTCCAATTTTGATTTCGTGAATACACCCAAGTGCCAAATCATGATACGGACCCACCTGGACTGTCAAAACACTAATTCGGGTCCGTTTACCAAAAATGTTGACCGAAGTCAACTCAAATGAAGTTTTTAGGCAAAATTTCTTATTTTTTTATCAGTTTTTAACGTAAAAGCTTTTTGGAAAGACACTCGGACTGTGCACGAAAATTGAAAAAGGCTAAAACATAACTTTTAAAGGTTTCAGATCACAGAATGAGGTTTAAATCATAAGATGACCTATCTGGTACATCACAGATTTATAGATATTTTAAGTTAATAACATTCTATTAACACTAGTATTAACATCATTCAATCTTTGAAATCCCTAGAAATCTTTCAAGTTGTTCAAGAACACCAAATTTCCCAAATAATGGATTTTTAAGGAAAAGCTCCAACAAGGTAACACTAATGCTTCAAGCTCATTTCTTACGAGTCGGTGAGAGTAATTATAATATTTGTTTCAAGTTGTTGCGATTGGATAATTGATTTCATAAAAACTCTAGTTCATGGCATGAATAGTGTTCTTGAGAAAATGAGGGGAAGATAAACAGTGTTCTTAGAAATAAAATTAAAGGATGCAATGAACCTATGGAATCATTTTCTAGCTAAGTTGGAAGTGTTCAACTAAGTAATCACCAAATTGAATGTTTTGAAAATGTTGGTTAAGGAAGACGATGAATAGTAATTTGGCGGTGTTGGGGAATTAATATAGTATCATTAATAACTCCAAATAGTTATTAAATGATAAGAGTGGAATAGAATGTGCCATTAAGTGAACCTATAAGACGATTTGAGCTGGAGGCTTGTAGCCAACCTGTGAGCCATAAATGGATATTGATAAATATGTTTTAGTAATATTTTTATTGTAATTGGGATTGTAATTGTAGATATCAATTTATTGGTGGCGTATGAGAATTTTACTCAATGTTACGATATCAGAGAAGGATTAAAAGCTTGTGATCGTTAATAAAGCGAAAGCGAGGTAAGTTGATTAAAACTTACTCTTCTTGAGAGATTTTATCTAAAAGCATATTTCGAGTTAATGCTTAAATAATTTGCAAATGTGCTTTCGTGCTTGTAGGGACAAACAAGTACGGATGTCTCCATGTACTAAAATATGATGTTGCATATGTAGTATCATATTTTTTTATAAAATTTTATTTTAAATCTTGTTGGCAAAATGACACTTAAGGTAAATGTTATAAGTTTTTATAAAAATTTATGTATTGATAAGAGTATACATATTTTTGAGTGCTAAAGATAAGTTTTCATAAAAAGTATTTCTTTTGAAGATTGATAAATAGAGTAGCACTTGTAGTATCTTTTTAAGGATTGATGTTAAATTAATAAAGACTTTAACATGTAAAAGGTTATTTAGTTAACTTTTGTTCAAATGATTCAGATTTTCTATAAATGCTATGATTTGATGAAAATAGATCCCTTGAAGCTACTATGCTATGAATCTATTTTTTAGGTATCAAATGTTTTGGGAGTTATTTTTGTTCACCAAGATTGACTTCGGATATATTGTGTTCGTCGTCATGAAACTACATATGTCGGTGTAGGCGTAGATGGCCACTTTGTGGTATAGACTACGGCAAAGTGCTCTCCCTCAAGAGGGTACTATTTTGTGCTATTATTAGCATGGCTGAGTCAATTCGTACGGCACTAAGATGAGATGACCTGAGCAAGTAGGGTATATGATACTTGCCGCTACGTACATAACCTAGTTGACCTTCTTATGTCGGTGATGGTATAGTACTCCCGGTGAAAAGTAAGGATGATTTTCTTATGTTTAGGACTAAGGAGCCGAAAGTAATTTCAATGACTTAAAGCAAATAGGAATGACTTTATATGATTTTATCCAGCAAGCTTGGGTTGATATAAATATTTTAAAAGCTTATATTGTAGGTTATATTGCACTTTGCTTTTATTTAAAATGACAAGTAGCATGAATTGATAAAATTGCTTATCATTTTATATCAAATATTGATGCATTATTTTTATAAAGTTTGTCCCAAGAACTTAAGTTAGAGAGAGTTTATGACACTTATTGAGTACCGATATGGTGTACTCAGCCCTTAGGGGCGCCCCTCCAGGGCCTTGCTTACTTTACATGTTTCAGGATAAGGTATGATATGTGGCATGCGGTCAGGGCTAGGATGACTCTCTTCCTGAGGTATATATGGTGAGGCACCATTCCTATTCCGTGATAGCTATCATCATTGTTTTTTTAATTTATGCTAGTCGGTATTAGCCCATGTGTTTAATTATATTCTTTGGTATAGAGACTCCATAGATAGTTGTGAAAAGTTGTGGTAACGGGGTTGTACACTACATACATGAAAATATACTTATTTTACTTAGTCTCATTATTATTATCATGAAAGGCGTCATGGGTGATTTTGAATTGGAAAATATTTATCATTTAACTTGAAAATGTATATGATTTTCAAGGAGCTTCCGCAGTGAAATTAGTTCTCATGCATATGATTTGGGTGCATCACATGGTTTGGTTTGCTCGGGTTGGGTGGCGTTCCGGGTGCCGGTCACGTGGTTTTGGGTCGTGACAATCCCCCTATAGAAATTGGGCACGAAGAGGTGCATTAGGTGGCGAAGAGAGATCCCGCGGCCGGCCAATTCCGCGTACTTCGTCAACATACGGATGAGTTTGTAGGTGTAAGAGGAAAGCTGGGCCGAGCAGATGCCGTAGTAGCAGCAAAATTCCTCCACCAATGGGAGAAGGGAAAAATAGTAGCCCACATAGAACGGGTATGCGTAGAATGCGCAGTATCCGGGGCGATGAATCTACACCACGTCGCGACCAGCCGGGACCAGATCGATGTGAGCCGGAATCTTGAAATTCAACCTGAAATTACCAAGGGAAGTTGCATCCATCACAGATTCCACAGCTTTAGGGTCATCCTCGAGCAGCTTTGAAAAGTCAGATCTAGCCTTCTCGTTATGGGGAATTATTTCCTCCACCGTAGGAAAGCTTTCATCTTCTGCAACAATGGCAGCCTCATTGTCATGGGGAGGCAAGCGCACTGCCAAGGGAACAGGATCAGGTACCCCGCCCCCCCCAGAACTGGAAGACACGTTAACCATCTTTGTTTGTGAATAAATGAGGTGTAAACACATAAGAGTCAAGAGTAGTAGGAGCCACCAGAATCAGTGAAAGCAAGAATATGGAAGTAAGATCAAGAAAACAAGGATTCTGAATGAGGAAGGAAAAAGAAGGTATGAAGGTCCGATTTTTAGATTGCAAAGAGTAAATCAAAGGTTTGTGTATCCTATTTATAAGAGCTCAGGCATCAATATCGAGAAAGCAAACCATCATACCCAGCTCAGGAATCGAAACGGAAGAGGCATGGGAAACGATGCAATGTATCGAGAAAATGCGTAATAATGACGCATGATGACATGACGTCACTCTGAAATGATGTGGCCCTAGGTTGCGGCTCACAGAAGGCCACGTTTCCGTCCCGTCTGAAACGCTACTGCTCGACCTGCTCGCCTAAACTTCTCAACCATAACTAACAGAGTCTGCTCATCGAGGTCGTCCAAGGTCGACATCAATAAGCGGAGGGACTAACTGTATAGGTCAAAATCTGCCTCAATGAGATATAGCATGGAGCGATATTACGGAAAGCGATGTGGCCAAGGTCGACTAGTAGACAGCGGGGCTCGTAGCCGGGAAGCCAATAATGGTCGAGGTCGAGTATCAAGGACAGTGCTAACGGCTAGTTTTTGTAATAGGATATTTAAGAGAATATTCCATTGAATATTCTTTGTACTTGTACTTTTAGGGTTGACTGGCGTATGTCCCATATAAATCGAAAAAGAGATAAGGGGAAAGGGTATGTAATATTATCTGATAAGAATACTTTTTGAGAAGAAGACTTTCTCTCTAGAAAAGATACAAACACTACCTTTTTAATAAGATTCGACTATCCATTATTTCATACTTTTCCATCAGATCCAAGAATAGTTCTAATATTCTAGAATTTGTCTATCACTCATCATTGTCAGAAGGAAGAATCATTCACCTCATTCGATATTGGGTGAATCATTCTCCTTATTTACGTTAATGTCATTTATTGTTATTTATTGCTTGGTATTTTTCCGTCATTATTCATCTTGAAACATTGAATGCACACTGCATTTAATCCTCTACCAACATTATCTAGTGTTATTTGTGTTACTAGTTATAAATCTAGGAGATATTATTATTAACTAGGTTTAATCCCTCTTTACATAAAATTAATTAGTTTAATCAAAGATTTACACTTTTTGGTCGAACAACCACTATCTTGTGTGGGTAGAAAAACTATTTTTAATAAACTCTCAGCTCAAAAAAATAGAAGTACAATCATAATGGGAAAAAAAAAAATAAACCATGAAAACTATATATTTCTACTATCTAATAAGAGGGGTTAAGCACACAGCTGGACGACATGTTTGCTTGCGGTTGTAAGGATAATTTGGTCATTTCAAGTAAAATAAAACATTATGGTAGGCTAAAAGGGAATATTATTGTAGCTACTAAATAAAATTTTGAGTACCCTCACTAAATTGACCTTTGCTTATGTCATAGTCTGTCACCACACACTTCTCACGGTCGGGACTGTTCAAAATCGAACCAAAACCATTAACCGAATCAAATCGATGGCTTATTGGTATCGGATTACCGGGGTAATGGATGGGGGAAGGGATTGAGATTTTATAATTAACGGTTTAATGGTTTGGGAGCGGATTACTCAATTTTTCTATTGGGTAAATCGTTAACCCGTTAAAAAAATTTATATTTACACTTTTACCCATATGTATAAAGTACCATTGTTTATCTATCTTTCATTTCCATTGTTATTTGTATATTACTATTGTTTTTCCTAACTTCTTGATTCAATTACAGGTGCTGCCCAGTTTTATATGAATATTGACTTTTCCCACATATTGTACCTTTATTTATTTGCATATTACAGACTCGAATTACAGCTTCTAGCTAAGTTAATTGTCAGAGCTTTGAAGGTGAAGGCTGAAGCTTTTGCCTTTTAATTGATTATGAACGAATTTCCTTTTGAAAATTTGATTGATTACTGAACGAATGTGCTTTTCTGGTTTTACAATTTTGGTTAATATGTGTAATGATAGTATGTGTAGTGTCGGTATTGATTGAATGATTGTTCAAAAAATTAATTTGGTTTAGTCGATAAGTCGCCCGATAATTATTAATCTGATATCAATCGGCCCGTTGTCTTATTGGATGGCTAGCGGATTACTATATTTATAATTCGATAATGGTTAAGCCGAACCATTAAGTGTAATTAACCGCTCGATCCGCCCGATAAGCACCCCTACTCACAGTAGCTTTACTTTGTACTCTCCCATGTGGACCCCACGTCCCCTCCCTACCTAAACTGTCTCTCAAGTTTGCATTTTCCAACCATTCATATCATTCCTTTTCACTATTTGCTAATTGCATACAACTATATTAATATTTTAGCTTCTGGTCATGTAATTAGTATATAGTGAATTACCACTATATGTAAATTATGTAACTAACTTTTTGGAAAAGTTTACAAATTAATTTTTTTGTTAAATAATCAAGTTTTTTGTTAAATAACCACAAGTGGCGTAAATATTTCAATAGAAAAAGGAAATTGTGTTCTACTTAATCATATTAAATTTATAATTAACCTGCCTGCTGATAAAAACAATAAGAGAACATTTACTTACTTCTAATTTTTCATGTCATTATGCAATATTAAATTACCTCTTTCTGGTAAAATTTACTGTTGCACATTAGCTTAGATTCAATAAAGACTTAATAACTTAAAAATGCTTGGAAATATAACCATACTAATTACTTTTTCAAATAAGCTCAACATTGAACTATAATGAAGAAAACTGCATTATACTATATAAATGCATGTAAAATGAGAATTAAATTTGACAAGGATCAACTTATTAATTTATTAATTTCAAATAGTTGATTTATAAATTTCATTTTAAGGTAATTTGACTAACTTCTAAAGCAAATAGAAAATCAATTCGTTTTTTAAATTAAAAATGGGCACAAAAATTACTAATATAGCTATAGAAAAGAACTAAAACCTCTAAATTTGACTAAGGATGAATATAAATTAATTTTAAACACAGTCACTTTACACGAATACTGAGGACCAATAGTAAGAAGACAAATGCGTACTTGGAACAGAAATGGGAATTCAAGAGCAAAAAAGAACATTTTTAGAGTCAAATGTGAGAAAGAACAGAGTTTTTTATTTTATTTATTAAACAACAACAACAACAACAACAACAACAAAAAAACCCAGTATATTCCCAACAGGTGGAGTCTGGGGAGGGTAGTCTACATGCAGACTTTACCCCTACCTAATGCAAGTAGAGATGTTATTTCCAATAGACCCTCGGCTCAGGAAGGGTAAGAACAAGAGGAAGAAAGAAAGAAGAGATAAAAGGATAAATAGTACCAAATAATAGCAACAGGGAATACAGTATCGAAGACGAACACGACCACGTAACGTAATAAAAATCTAAGAATGTCATCATGAATTTAATAAAAATCTATTAATATACTTTAAATGAAAAGGCATGAATTCAAAATGTTATCATGTAATTACCATCAATGTCTTGCCCCCTTGAGAACCGGGGCTTGTAATCACCTCATTTTAATAAAGCTCAATTTCACATTGACTAAGTAATTATATACAAAAATAAATATACCAAATTGTTAATTTACTCAAATTTAATTTCAATAAATATTTTCAAACAAACATTAAAGGTATGTATCGGAGCAATTGAACGCCAATCTAGTGACCATATAAATAGATTTGAGACAGCGAGTCATGAATGATGTGTCAAAAATATTATCCTATAGGAGTCTGATTCTTTCTTCTGGTTCGTAGTTTAATAAAAAAGACTCATGATTTTACATTTTTGCTAATCCTGTTTTTGGCTGAATTTACTTCATTTGCAAAGAAACTTCGATTTACCATTAGTCTTTAAGGAAATTATTGTTCTTCTTTCGAACTAAACTTGATATGAAACGAAAGAATAAACTTTATTCCATGACATTACACATTATTTTATATATAAAGCTTTAAATTATGCTTTTCTTACATTAATGTCATTACACATTATTGATTATTCTAAGATATCATAAGCTTAATATACTCTATGATACTTTTCTTAGAGTCACGGTTACTTCACCTTAGTAATATACCGGGTCGGATGTACTGTGCTACCCGTAATTTTTTATGCGGAGTAAAAATTTATATATAAAAATGCATTAAAAAATACAAAAATAGTAGACATGAACCCATAACTTAAAAATTATAATGAGTTAAATGTTAAAACCTTAAAAGTTAAACCCATAGAATTTAAATCTTGAATCCGCCTTATAATAATATAGGTAAGCCTGTAATCAGAGATCTATAAATAGTAATAAGGTGTTTTCAGCTTCTAACACCATTTTTCTTGTTTGCCTTCGTAGACTTTCGTGTATTTTCCATTTATTAATATCAAGTACACTCCAACCTCTCCATTTTGAATTTGTAACAGCCGAACCATAGAGGTAACTTCTGCATTTGTCATTAATTCTATGCTTAACAGAAGGTGTATTTGTATCTTGATGGCAGCACCATAGAATTCTCAGACTTTCCTAGGCAACAAAAACTTTTCAGAGTGCAGAATACAACTGTAAATATAGGAGTAGAAAATGCTGTAAGCTATTTTCACTAATATTCAAAACGAAAGAACCATAGGAACATGACAAATCAGTTGCCAATAGAATTCCCTCCAGTGTGCTACATTTGAAATTCATCAAAAAGCAACTGCCTTTTATATCCTTCTCCCCCTTACACAATAAAAGTATTGCTGGAGAAAAAAGATACTTATTTTGATCCAGTATTTGAGGCAGATATAGAATAAACATGAAATATAGTAATCAATAAGTTGTCACTAAATGATACTAGAAATCAGCATATCAGAGCATTATCATGACCAGAAAGCAGAATGCAAATCCATCTGAGCCCGAGCCCGAGCCCAGGCGGGGGATCAAGAATTGGTAAGTTTTGACACAGATTACTTGACGAGGCAAATCTTGATAACAGATGCAGCACCAATACGATGAAGTGCCACAACAGCATCACCAGGTTTGCAGAGGCCTTTCGCTACGGCTGATTTCAGGGAAGCTTCCAAGATCACCTCAGTTGATTCAGAGTCAGTGGCCTTTGCAGAACCTTCAGCAAGAATTGGTATCAAGCCCCTGTATACCAAACTATGCCTAGCTGGCGTCTCATCGCTGATGGACCAATCAAAAGAATCTGTGGTCAAGACAGGTACAACGACAGATAGAATAGGAACAGCAGGCCTATACTTGGCAACCAGCTTTGCCGTAGTCCCGCCACGTGTCAGGACAACAATGAGTTTTGCATGAGCCTTGTTAGCCGTGCGGACAGCGGATGACGCTAGACTCTCTAGTGGACTCATTGGAAGAGGGGTACACCTGATCATTTCCTTGAAGATAGCCCCATAGTCAAGTGAAGACTCTGCCTCGATACAGATTTTTGACATGATTTTTACCGCCAGCTCAGGATAAGCCCCAGCTGCACTCTCCCCACTAAGCATAACGCAGTCAGTGCCATCCAAGACAGCATTAGCCACATCGGTTGCCTCAGCACGGGTAGGTCGTGGAGATTTTATCATTGATTCAAGCATCTGAGTGGCAGTTACCACAGGCTTACCAGCAAGATTACACTTGTATATCATCATTTTCTGAGCCAAGAAAATCTTCTCAACTGGAATTTCCATTCCCAGATCACCTCGAGCAACCATAAAAGAATCTGTCTCACGGAGAATTTCATCAAAGTTAACTACCCCCTCTTGATTCTCAACCTTCAAGACAATTTTAGAAGATAAAAACATCAGAGGATGCCACAACTAGTTAGCAGTCAAATATTTGGGAAGAAGTCTAAAATGTTAATTTAGATTACATCCATCGTCATGTTTTATGTTCTTTTCTCCTAAGCAATGCATGTGTTTCAAAAGTCAACCATACCATCTAAATATAAAAGATAAAATGACTCTGTATACCTTTGACATTAATTGAATGTGCTTGGCATGTGGACCAAGAACCCTGCGAACATTGACAAGATCTGAACCCTTACGCACAAATGAAAGAGCAATCATATCAATGTTGTTAGGAACACCCCACTCTAGTATATCCTCCTTATCCTTCTCTGTAAGTGTTGGGAGGTCCACAACCACACCCGGAAGATTTACATTCTTCCTCTCTCCTAAGGTGGCAGAATTCTCGCAGCGACATCTCACTGTTCCACCCGCTGGATCACATGACAGAACAGTAAGGGTTATGGTACCATCTGCACACAAGATGGTATTGCCTGGCTTCAAGTCCACTACCAACTTCTTATAGCTCATGGTGATTGTTTGTTCATCTCCTTTTAGGTCATAGTCTGTAGACACAGTGATTTCTTGCCCTTCTTTCAGCTGAATTGGTTTTCCATCCTTTAAGAAACCAGTGCGAATCTCAGGTCCCTGAATAAAATGTGTATTAGTTCAGCACCTACGTAACAAATTGAAGCTACAGAATAGTCGCACATCCAGAATAAAGGAAAGGTCTTAACCAGTACTCTTGAATTGTCATGATAATAGCATCATTTAGGATAATATTAACCATCAAGAACCCAGGAAAAATGCAGCAGTTTCTACAAACGGGAAAATAAAGAGCAAAAAATGATAACCTTATTCTGATTTAAATAATACAGACATAGAAATATATATGACAGAGCACAGAAAATGCATGAAGTTATGAGCAAACACATGTAGTTTATCCTATAACAGAACTATGGTTGCATGAAAACAGTGCAACACCCTGCCCCCGAATAATTAACAACAACAACAGACCCAGTGTAATCCCACAAGTGGAGTCTGGGAAGGGTAGTATGTACACAGACCTTACCCCTACCTTCAAGAAGACAGAGAGGCTATTTCTGGAAGACCCTCGGCTTAGGAAAAATAAAAGAAGGGCAGCAACAAGCACACCAATTAGAAAACCGAAGCAAAAAAGATACAAAATTAAAACTGAGTATTGTAATCAGAAGGCTGGAGTGAAAGCAACGACAAGTAAATGTTGCATCATTTGGTACAAGTCCAAGTCACACGGTGTATAAGATACCACTCTAAAGAAGCCGTCTAACTTCCCTTAACCAATAAAGCTGCCACCTAACATAAAAAAAAGTGATTCTTACAGTAGCTTTGAATTCCTTCTCTTTTGATATTTATTTACAGTAGCTTTGACAATTACTCATTGGAGCTTTCGGAGGAATAACCATTGTGCAGCTTTTGGTTAATTTGGAATCGAAGGAATAGAAGAATGCTTTTGTAACAATAAAAGAAACATAAATAGAACAGAAAACTTTTTCTTCATTTATTCTTTTTGTGCAAAGAGAAAAGACCCGTGTGTGAGATCATCGAGATAGTTTGATAGTAGAATGTGGATAAGTGAATAATACAACGCTGTGGGTTTATTATTGTAACACAAACTTTGTGCCGAGGGTCTACCGGAAACATCCTCTCTACTCCTCCGGAGTAGGGGTAAGGTCTGCGACACACTACCCTCCCAGACCTCACTGGTGGGATCTCACTGGGATGTTGTTGTAAATGTTGAATCGTCTTTGTGCCTTCACATGTATTTTCTTTCTTTTGACTAAATTAAAATATCATCATCTTCGAAATCTACCATCTATGGCACTTAATCTTCTGAACTTGTATTTTACTGCAAGGCCATAGTCAATAGAAGATCAAAGTTTTCACTAACATATGTGCCAAATGATGATAAAGCTAAGAATGTTTGCTTGAGGCTGCAATGCCTCGTAATTGGAACACGGGGCTTTAAGAACAAGCAGAAAATGAAGAGAACCACAAAGAGATCGTATTAAAGTGTGAAAAAGCTCCATACTGGAAAAAGTAATTGCCGGATAGCAGAGGCAATTGGTTAACAAAGACTCCGCACTCACTTTTCTACAAATATTATTATTAAGCAAAATTATTGTCTAGTGGTTAATAAAGACTAATACAATCGAAATATTGCACCTGGACACCTGGTTGAGGTATATCTTCAAGCAATACCACACCAAAATTATGGCCAACTCAAAATTACTTTATCCTTCTCCATTTCTCTAGACAAAAGACTTGTCAAAATAAAAGATAATAAATAAAAACAAAGTATTGTGAAAAGAAATGCACCTTGAGAAAAGATAATTTTTTTTTTTTTTTTTTTGAGAAGGTAACATAAAGGATAATTTGGATTTCCCGACATTTGGCTATCATATTTAAAAGATCAGTTATGTACTGTTGCCAGTAAAACAAACCTAGCTTGCAAGGGATTTCAAGATACTACCACATAAACATCAAAACAGAAAAAGTAACAAATGACAAAACCAGCTGCACAAGAACCAAGTTGAAATAGACGAAAAATAACAGATAAACGAAAATATGCATCAAAGCCAAACCTTGGTATCAAGCATGACAGCACAGAGGATCTGAGTATTCTGCATAGCAATCTTAAGATTGTTTAAGGTTTCCTGATGGTACTCGTGGGTCCCATGGGAAAAGTTAAACCTGGCAACATTCATTCCAGCACGAAGGAGCTTCTCCAGCATTGGCACTGATCGAGAAGCTGGCCCTAAAGTGCAAACAATCTTGGTCTTCGGGATACGCCCATCATTTGGGAGATCCTTCATGATTCCAGCTATGTCTATGTTCGCCATCCTATATATATCTGCTCAAAAGGATAAAACTCACTCTTTTTCAGAAACACATATAACTATAGCTCATTACAGAGAACACTTTGATAAGAAAATTGCATTGTGTAGCTAGATAATAAAAAAATTAAAGTATATACACTATATATTGACATCCCTTGGCTTCTTCGTAGGTTTACTTTTATATATTTTGACCTCCTTAGTGAAAATCTTGGCTCTGCCACTGTTAATAAGTAAACATTTTATTGATTTGTGGCAAGAAAGTGCTAGTAGAAAAAATGGATCTTGATTCCTTAGATCTGATTTGGTTGTTATAGAATATTGTGGCAATTAGAAACATACTAATAAATAGAGGCAGGGTTTGACTAAAGACAAACAGGAACTGCCCTGTATACTCCATTAACTTTACATACAAGTGAATATGAAACAACAAATAGGTTAAAATTCCCAGGACATAATGTTCAAACTTCACTACAGCATGATTCAAGAAATTACTGTACTTCTAACTTTAACAACATGGCTAACGCATAACACTTGTTCAGATAGTAAAATAGAAATTGGCAAACAAACCATGTAAATAACTCTAAAAATCCAAAAGATTAAAACTTTAGATATACATGAAAAGATCTCATGAACTATTAACAAAAGAGGATCAGAGAAATATAATGAGGGATTCTGAGAGGGTGAAATCAAAAGCAAACAACTTTGGTCGTTTCTAAATCTGATACTTCAGATCAGCAAAAAAAAACAGTAAATCAAAATACCCAAATGACCAAAAACAAGAAAAAAAACACAAAAAAAACACACAAAAAAATTAACTTTACAACAAACCAAGTATTTGTACAAGTCTTTTAAGCAAAAATGGAGCAGAAAAAAAGAGCTCACCAAGTCACAACAGAAGCTACAGATTCAAGATTTTGCTGCTACTTCTTTTTTGGGGGTGTTTGGCCAGATTCAACTATGTGCTGTGGAACTAAAAATATCAGTTGGTTTTATATTATAGGTTATGAGTATGAAAAAGTGCAAAGTACAAGAAAGGACAAAAGAAAATGTAAAAGAAAAAGAGTCGTGTTTAAACGGTGGGCTGCTCTAATACCAAATGACCAGAATTGACTTTCAACCCCCAAGTGCCCTTTCGATTAAATGCCCTTTCTTATTCTCCAAGAAATATATGTGGGCGTCGAACATAAATGTTTTAGGTTTCCCACAGGAGCGACAAACGGGTAGGTCAGGTTGGATATAGTTCGGGCCGAAAGTAGATAATTAAAAAAAATAAATTATCTGATTCGATCTATATTTAATATGGATAAAAACACAAGCTAACCAGGTGATAATATAGGTTCATAACTTCTTGAATATGATCACTTTTGGAAGAATTTCTAGTCTCTCAAACTTAAGGAACCTCAAATTTGAGGCTTAACAAATGTAAAATTGAAATCAGTAGTTATCCATTGGTTATTTATTTTTCTAAATGGATAATGTGGTTCTTATCTAGAGGCGGATCTAGAATTTAAAGGTGGCGGGTACCAAAATTTTCTTTAATGTACACCTTACAATAACTACTAATATATAGTTTGTTTAGAACGATTGTCCGGTTCATTTTTTAATTTATTTGAACAATTTAATAAGCACTTTATTTGCAAATATAAAAAATACATCAATTTGTCAAACCCTACTTATGAAATTTTATTGGGTATATATGTTATTATTGTCGTATGAAAATTACATCTCAGACATTAAGAAGCAAATATAATTAACATTTTAAAGAAGGAATCACACTTTTATTATTAATAATACAAGTAAAATCAATATTTTCACCAGGGAACTACATTTTTTTTTGTATGCTAAAAATAAATTTGCACAAGTAAAATAAAATCTTTAATAAGGGAACTCCACCGATCAGATAAGAAAAAAAAAAGAACATCTTTAATAGATAAATTATTCCCCATAAGTAAATGCAAAATTAAATAAACTACAAGATCTCAAAACTTAAAATCATAAATCTAATGCTTGCAAAATATTCATCATAATTTATTACTAAAGAGATTTAAATTGTATTTAAAAATCATAGAATAACACAAATTTTACGTTATAAATAAAAAAAAATTATAAATTAAATTTGATCTCAATCTAAATCAAGACCCAAGTTTTTTGATTTTGAAAGAAGAAAACTAAAAGATTTGAGATTAAGAGAAATGCTTATATTATAAAAAATTTAAATTTTGGAGGCTCTTTTTTGAGTGCTCTTGCTAAATATCACAGATAAAGTAATAAAATAGAGGAAAAAGATAAAAATAATAAACGATAAATAGGTAATTGGGAGGTAGCCAAAAAGGAAAATGACTGGGAGGAATGAAATAAAAAGCACAACGAAAAGGGAAAGTCAGATAAACTACAACTTGAATTTACATACGAGAAAAGCTTTCAAAAAGGTCTACCAGTCATGGCACCTTTGTCTAGTTTGCGAATGGGGTGGCAAGATCATATATTTAACCTAGTTTATATTTTTTTATACATAAATATATGATAATTTTACCAACCGAAGGGGTGTCATGCCACCCCCATCCATAAGGGTGGATTCGCCCCTGTTCTTATCCATATTTAACCCGTTTATAAAAAGTTCATTATTCAATTCATTTTTAGTAGATAATATGGGTGGTTAATTATTTTCTTTTAACAAATTTGACACCACTAGTTTCTCACTTAGTAACGTTGCCTAAAAGAGGGTACTGGGTTCTCAAGTGTTAAGGGTACAGGGAGGGTACAGGTAAGGGGGTGGTTCCTTAAGGGTATTTTTGTTAAGAGGATCTAAGGGTACGGAGTATGAGTACTCTTACCGGTACTCTACCAGTAGCCCTACTGGTCATAAGGGTGTGGTACTTAAAGGTGTGATATATTGATACTTATGGGTAATTTTAAACTAAAAATTAAATAAATTATATTTAAACACAATTTTTTTTTTCAATACTTATAAAAATAAAATTACATTTTTTTTATAATTTATGGAATTTTTGCAATAATTTCTATTGGTTATTCCCTTGAAATTGATAGCATTTGTTCTTATATGTCTTCCTTGTTTCCAGTAGATAGTACTTCACTATAGGCATCGTCTTCTTCTTGAAGCTTCTTTATTTTCTTCATCATCAAAAATATTATTTTTAACAGTTGTTCTTGAAAAGCAGGATTATATGTTTCTTGTATGTAACGCTTAAATCTGGACTTGTTAAGATTTGTTTCAGAACAACAGCCGCTCCTTAACATTACCATATTAGATCTATTACACACTTTTTTACTAGTTTAGGAGCCATTTTTAATAATAAGTAATTAAAACTACAACAAATAGCAAAACAAGTATAAAAAATTAATATTAGTGTTAAAACATAATTGCAATTGGAGAGAGAGAGAACTAGAGAGATATGATAGTTTTGTGTGAAAATTGAAAGAATGAAATAGGATATTTATAGTTTTAAAAATAAGGCAAAAGTGTTTTTAAACAAACTTAGTGGTTAAAAACATAATTAGGGGTAGAGGGTGTTGGGAAACTAGGGAGGCAAAAATAGTCGCTTTGGCCGTTGCTAACGACTATTTTATTTTAAAATAGATGTAGGTTAACGGTACAAAGATGGCTAGATTTTAAATATAAAAAAACGTAAGGGTACTGGTTCGGCATTTTAAGGGTACCAACCAGACCGGTACTAAGAGTATTTTTTTCGGTACCTTTCCATTACTTTCATCGTTTACCCAATTCCCTCACTCGTACCTCCAATCGGGACCGATATGGTGTCGTATTAGTACTGATAGGGACCGGTATCGGTAAAGATAATACCCTTCCCTTAAACAGTCATATCATCTAGTGTTCGGTATCTACATTAGAACATGATTAAATCCAAAATGACACATAAGAGGTAAAAATGTTCCCAAGAAATATAATTTTATACCCAGAGTTCAAATTCGATACCTCTGACCAAGAGCGAAGGAATATTTATCACTACATCACAACCCTTGATGATTAACATAAATATTATTTACTCCTTCCGCCGCACTCTATGAAACATAGGGAAATTGGTTAAATTATTTATTTTTTATGTAAAATTCGCACTTAGAGTCTTCAAATTTTGTGAAATAATTATATATTTTAAAACTACATAGAAAGTACTACAAGTTATAATAATTAATAATTTAAAATATTTAAATTATATATAAATCAAAATAATAATAATAACTTATTTGACTCTTTAACTAGTAAATGTGCCACGTAAAGTGAGAGAAAGAAGTTGTAAATTAATACTCTATCTGTCTCAATTTATGTGAAGATATTTCTTTTTTACTTCGTGTAAAAAAATATGACTAATTTTCTTAATTTGAAATAATTTACCTTTATGCAATGATTTATAACCACACAAAATATATTTGTCTCATTTTAAACCACAAGTTCGAAAATCTTCTCTTTTTTTAAACTTCATGCTTAGTCAAATAGATTTAAATAAATTGAAACCGAGTGAATATTGTAAAAAAAATAAGTGAATTTACAAGCTAAGTTATAACACCTCAGTGTTATATATCACCTATATAAATTCTTAGTATTAATTTCATTCTATTTGTACACTAATACTGATAGCTCATTTATCTTTCAAAGAGAATAAAAGTTTTTTAAAGCTGGTATATAATTTTGAAAATAAAAAATAAGAATTACACTACTAGAATATAGACATTAAGGGAGGAAGGTTTCTATATGTTGGCAGCTAACAAACCCCTTAAAATTCAAAAAATAAATACTTCTAGTTAAAAAAATAACAATTCAAATTTGATTATAAAATCGATGTATAATTTCCAGTTTCAAGTTTTAGTACTCCTCACCAAATTAATTGTCTTTACTTTAGCTTTACACGTGTAAGAGAATTAACAGTGTTCTCATCTTCACACATGACTCATACTTACAACCTACTTGTTCTAAAACAAATAGTATGTCTTATTTTTTCTTCAAGAGCACAATTTTATTTTTAATATTATGGTGATACTTTGCAGATCTAAAAACAAAATTTTCTTTTATACTTCTACTATTTCAACAACAATAACAACATAATAAAATTATACGTAAAAGATTTAGAAAGTATAATATGTACGCAGATTTTATTCTTACCGAATGGAATAGAACAATTATTTCTGATAGATTATCGACTCAAGAAAATGACGAAAAAGACATACTTCTACTATTTGAAAAGGAAGAAAAAAAAAATAAAGTAAAAAAGAAAGCTAAATGGGAGTAACTTCCCATCTGATCAAATATTTGAATTGTGGTAGGCTGAACTAGTGGTCTTTACAGTCAATGTGCAGTGTTTGTTTAATATAAGTAAAAGGAATATTATGGCATCACCTAAAAAAGATACTTTGCTACAGAGCTGATGTCGACATATCTCTCATGTGGACTAATGAATCATCTCGGTTGCTGCTTTTTTTGGCATTTAATTTATTCTTACTTCAATCATATATATAATTGTCACAACTCCAAAATTCACCCGATCGTGATGACACTTATCATAAAACTAGGCCAATCAACACATTTTCAGAATAATTCGACACTTTATAATAAAGGTATTTTTAAACCAGTAATTAATAAAAACTTCATAACACCAGTTTAAATGACAAGTGTGAAAAACAAACAAAGTCCGACATCGGGGATGTCACAAGTCACGAGCATCTACCAAGGATCATCCAAAAAAACAACAAAGACTATTCCAGTCCGGAAAACACTAATATAGTCTAAGGAAGATAAGAGGGAGAGCAGCAAGGCTGCGATCGCCCTGCAACTACCTCGCCGACTTCGAATATCCGCGACGGATGAAAGAATCAGCGCTCACTATCACGTCCAGAAATCTCTGGATATGCACACAAAGTGCAGGGAGTAATGTGAGTACGCCAACTCAGTAAATAACAAATGTAAATAAGGACAGAGCAGTAAGAAACACATAAATCCATGTCATGAAATCACACTAAGTACATCTTACCTTCAAAACAATGTATAAGTCAAATCATCTTGCTTAAACCAGATTTTTCAGTAAAATCGTTTGAAGATATTTTTCCAACAGTTTCAAAAGTGTTCCAATAAAGTTTAGAGTAAAAATGATGGAAATCATAAATAGCCTCTCGGGCACAAACATATATCATAAACTTCCCCTCAGGCATAACATCACTTAGAATCAGCCCCTCGGGAAACCTCACAATCACTCGTAATCAGCCATGCGGGCACAACATGAATCAAGAACAACCTCTCGGGAAACATCACATCACTCATTCAGGATACCCGCGCTCACTAGGGGTGTACAGACTCCGAAGGGGCTCCTACAGCCCAACCGCTATAACAAGCCACCTCGTGGCGTAAATCAATCAAGCCCTCGGCCTCACATAATCATGAATCACTAACAACATGATGCGGCACGCAGCTCGATCCCATATCATATCCTCACAAATCAGGCCTTCTGCCTCAGGTAGTCAGAAACCTCTCCAGTCACTCGGGCTATCAGTAAAACGGGGTGCTCGACCTAAAATATCATTTTATGCATCAAATAGTGTAAATGAAACTGAGTTTCGAGATCAGTTTAAAATAGCATGACTAAGTACAGTTTTGAAATCAAAATAGTGAGAAAATAGCAGTAAAAGCCCGTAAGGGTCCAAACAACTTGACACGAGGCCCAAATACAGCATTCAACCCAAAACATGGTAATACCATCAAGAAAACACGAAATATCATATAGTTTTCCGTCAAATACGCAACTTAATAGTTGATACGGGACGGACCAAGTTACAATCCCCACGGTGAACGCCACACGCTCGTCATCCAGCATGTGCGCCACTTCAAAAATAGTGGAACGATGTGAAATCCGGGGTTTCATACCCTCAGGACAACATTTACAATCATTACTTACCTCAAACCGGCCAAAATCCTAACCCGCGATGCTTTTGCCTCTAAACTCGGCCTCCGATTGCTCCGAATATAATCAAACCAGATATATATCATCAATATATGATAAAGGAACAAAGCCCACTCGAAAATAGTCAAATTACATCAAAAATCCCGAAATTGGCCAAACTCGACCCCCCGGGCCCACGTCTCGAAATTCGATAAAAATCACAAAACTGGAATCCTTATTCACTCCCGAGTCTACCCATATCAAATTCATAGAAATCCGACATCAAATGGCCATTCAAATCTCCAAAAGAATTTTCTCAAGTTTTCACCCATTTCTCCCAATGTTTCACCCCAATATCCCAAATTAAGTGATGAAATTCAAGACTAAATCATGGAATTAAACCAAATGTGAGTGAAGAACACTTACCCCAATCACTCTACTGAAAATATCTTCAAATTTCGCCTTCTCCCAAGCTCTATATTGAAAATTTGGTATTTTAGACTAAACCCTCGATTTTGAACTTTAAATATTCTGCCCAGACATTTCTTCATCGCGAACGCGGCCTCACCCACGCGTTCGCGTAGCATAACCCAGCTCCCCCTTCATTTAACTGTTCGCGAACGCGCCAACAACATCGTGAACGTGATGCTTTACCAGCCTTGGTCACCGCGAACGCGGACCATTCCACGCGAATGCGTAGGCCAAAACCCTGGGGTCCCCAACCGCCTACTCCTCTTCGCGAACGCGTGCCCTTGAGTGCGAACATGATGCATGCTCCACTCAGACCTTCGCGTTCGCGTCCATCCCTTTGCGAACACGTTGAACAAAATCCTCATTTCCCAAAAATGACCCTTCGCTAATGCGGCATCCCTCCCGCGAACGCGAAGAAGGAATTCTTTACAACCAAAAACCAACAAAATCTGCCAACTTTAAAATCCAAGAATTGGTCCGTTAACCACCCAAAACGCACCCGAGGTCCTCGGGACCTCAACCAAACATGCCAACACATCCCATATCCTCATTCAAACTTAGTCGATCCACTCAAAACGATGCCAAAACACCAAATCAACCTCGGATTCAACCCTAAGAACTTAGAAACTTCCAAATTTGGCCAACGATGCCGAAACCATCTAAACCACGTCCGAATGACCTGAAAATTTGCACACACATCCAAACTGACACTACGAAACTGTTCCAACTTCTGGAATTCCATTCCAACCTCGATAGCTAATTTTTCACTGCTGACAGGAAATCGCCAAAAATCCAATTTCGTCAATTCAAGCCTAATTCTACTCCGGACCCCCGAACAACATTCCGAACACACTCCTAAGTTCCAAATCACCTAACGAAGCTATCTAATCCATCAAAAACATATTCCGAGATCATTTACCTATAAGTCAACTTCCGGTTGACTTTTCTAACTATTTTTCCAACTTAAGAGACTAAGTGTTTCATTTCTCTCCAGAACCACTCTGAACCCGAGCCAACCGACCTAACACAAAATAAGTGAGCTAAACAACACAAAACAAAGCAGAAACGGGGAAAACGGGGCTACACTCTACGAACGACCGACCGGGTCGTTACATTCTCCCCTTCTTAAATAAAGGTTCGTCCTTGAACGAGTCTAGAAACATACATGGAGTCTCAAATAGGTGAGGATATCTGCTCCGCATATCCCGCTCGGTCTCCCAAGTGACCTCCTCCACCGGTTTCCCTCTCCACTACACCTTCACTGAAGCTATATCCTTAGACCTCAACCTTCTGAGCTGACGACCCAAAATGGCTACTGGCTCAACCTCATAAGACATATCACCCTCTAATTGAACCATGTTGAAGTCCTAAACATGAGACGGGTCACCAACATACTTCCGGAGGATGGAAACATGAAATACGGATGCACGCTCGACAAGCTAGGCGGCAAGGCAAGTCTATAAGTCGCCTCTCCAACCCTCTGAAACACCTCAAAAGGCCCAATGGACCGGGGACGACTTAACTGGCCCCTCTTCCCAAACCAAATAACAACCTTAATGGGTGACACCTTTAGCAGAACCTTCTCCCCATCCATGAAAGACACATCCCGGACCTTTCGGTACGCATAGCTCTTCTGTCTAGACTGAGCCGTGCGAAGCCGCTCCTGAATCATCTTCACCTTATCTAACACATCCTGCGCTAAATCTGTACCAACGAGTCTAGCCTTACCCGGCTCAAACCAACCGACCAGATCTACACCTCCTCCCGTATAAGGCCTCATATGGAGCCATCTGGATACTCGACTGATAACTATTATTATATGCAAACTCCACGAGTGGCAGAAACTGGTCCCATGAACCCCCGAAATCAATAACACAAGAACGCAACATGTCTTCTAGTATCTGAATAGTGCACTCGGACTGCCCGTCCGTCTGAGGATGAAAATATATGCTCAACTCAACCTGAGCACCCAACTCTCTCTGTACAGACCTCCAAAACTGCAATGTGAACTGAGTACCTCTTTCGGAAATGATGGAAACTGGTACACCATGCAGCCGAACAATCTCCCTAATATAAATCTCGGCTAACCGCTCTAAAGAATAAGTAGTACGAACAGGAATGAAGTGCGTGGACTTGGTCAGTCGATCCACAATAACCCAAATAGCATCAAACTTCCTCGAAGTCCATGGGAGCACAACTACAAAGTCCATGGTGATCCGCTCCCACTTCCACTCCGAAATATCCAACCTCTGGTGTAATCCACCTGGTCTCTGGTGCTCATACTTGACCTGCTGACAGTTGAGACACCGAGCTACAAATCCAACAATGTCCTTCTTCATCCGCCTCCACCAATAATGTTGTCTCAGATCCTGATACATCTTCGCGGCACCCGGTGGATGGAATACCGCGAGTTGTGGGCCTTTGCAAGAATCAACCCCCAAAGCCCATCCACATTAGGCACACATATCCGCCCATGCATCATCACCACGCCATCATTGACAATAGCTACATCTCTGGCATCACCTCACGGACCCTATCCTGAAGAACTAGAAAGTGTGGGTCATCATATTGGCGCTCTCTGATACAGTCATAAAGAGAAGACCTGGAGGCTACACAAGCCAATACCCGGTGGGGATCTGATAGGTCCAATATCACCAACTGGCCCGCTAAGGCCTGAACATCAAGTGCTAATGGTCTCTCCGCTGCTGGAAGATATGCTAGACTCCCCAAACTCTCTGCTCTGTGACTCAAGGCATCGGCCACTACATTGGGCTTCCCCGGATGGTATATAATCGTGACATCATAGTCCTTGAGAAGCTCCAACCATCTCGTCTGACTCAAATTCAGATCCTTCTGCTTAAACAAATGTTGCAAGCTACGGTGATCAGTAAAAACCTCACAATGAACGCCATACAAATGATGACGCCAAATCTTCAAGGTGTGAACAATGGTTGCTAGCTCAAGATCATGCACCGGATAATTCTTCTCATGATTCTTCAACTGGCGCGAGGCGTAGGCAATCACCCTACCCTCCTACATCAAAACACAACCAATGCCTATCCTTGAGGCATCACAATACACGGTATAAGAACCTGAAGCTGATGGCAATACTAACACTGGAGCTGAGGTCAAAGCCGTCTTGAGCTTCTGGAAGCTCTCCTCACACTCGTCTGACCACCTGAACAGAGCATCCTTCTGAGTCAATTTGGTCAAGGGTGAAGCAATAGAAGAAACCCCTCCACAAAGCGACAGTAATACCCCACCAAACCAAGAAAGCTCCTAATCTCTGTAACTGAGGACGGTCTGGACCAACTCTACACCGCCTATATCTTCTTCGGATCAACCTGAATACCCTCATTGGGCACCACGTGCCCCAAGAAAGCTACTAAGCCAAGCCAAAACTCACACTTGGAGAACTTTTCATAAAGCTTCTCTTCCCCCAATCTCTACAATACAACTCTCAAATGCTGAGCATGCTCCTCCTGGCTACGAGAATATACCAGAATGTCATCAATGAACACAATAACAAAGGAATCCAAGTATGGCTAAAATACATTGTTCATCAGATGCATGAACGCTGCTGGGGCATTGGTCAGCCCAAAAGACATCACCAAAAACTCATAGTGGCCATAACGGGTCCTGAAAGCCGTCTTGGAAATATCCGAATCTTGAATCTTCAGCTGATGGTACCCGGATCACAAATCAATATTAGAGAACACCCTAGCTCCATGAAGTTGGTCAAACAAATCATCAATGCAGGGCAACGGATACTTATTCTTGACGGTAACCTTGTTCAGCTGTCTGTAGTCAATACACATTCTCATGGAACCATCATTCTTCTTTACAAACAACACCGGTGCACCCCAAGGTGACACACTAGGCCGAATGAACCCCTTATCTAGGAGTTCCTGAAGTTGCTCTTTCAATTCCTTCAACTCTGCTGGTGCCATACGATACGGTGGAATAGAAATAGGCTGAGTGCCTGACACCAAATCAATACCAAAATCAATGTCCCTGTCAGGCGGCATGCCCGACAGGTCTGCAGGGAACACGTTCGAAGGACCACAGGAACAAAATCAATAGTGGGAGTCTCAGAACTGACATCCCTAAAAAAATCCAAATATGATAAGCACCCCTTCTCCACCATACGCTGAGCCTTCAGGTATGAAATCACCCTACTAGGCACATAATCAATAGAACCTCTCTACTCGACTCTTGGAAATCCCGGCATCGCTAAGGTCACGGTCTTAGCGTGACAATCAAGAACAACATGACACAGAGATATCCAATCCATGCTCAATATCACATCAAAGTCAACCATGCTAAGCAATAACAGATCCACTCGGGTCTCCAGACCCCCAATAGATATCACACATGACCGATACACGCGGTCCACAATAATAGTATCTCCCACCGGGGTCGACACATGAACAGATATAACTAAGGACTCACGGGGCATATCCAGAAAATGGGCAAAATATGATAAAACATAGGAATATGTGGAACTAAGATCAAATAAGACCGAAGCATCTCGGTGACAGACTGAAACAATACCTGTAATCACTACGTCTGAGGCCATAGCATCTGGTCTGGCTAGAAGTGCATAAAAACGGGCCTGACCTCCACCCAATCGACCTCCCCCTCTAGGGCGGCCTCTAGCTGCCAGACCCCCACCCCTAGCTGGCTGGGCGGGTGGTGACGTGACTGGAGCTGAAGTCGAGGGCTGACCCCTCTGCTGAGACGAACCACCAGGATGACGAGGGCACTACCTCCACATATGTCCTAACTCTCCACACTCATAACAACCCCCTGGTATTGGAGATGGGGACTAAAGGGAACCCCTAGCATCGGGATAACCACTAGAAGAACCAGGAATAGAAGAATCCTGTACCGATGGTGCACGAGATGAACTCTGAGCTGGGAGAACATTGAATGATGGGTGCCCCAATTGAGAACTATGAGGACCACGACCATCTGATCCACCACGATAACCTGAGCGACCTGGCTGAGCCTGCCTGAATGGACGGCCACTGCCGTGTTAAAACGGTCCTCCTTAAGGAACACCGCCAAAACTATCAGATCCTTGAGGACTCTTGCCCTCCCTCTCATCTCGTCATGGCGATGAACTGACTTAATCTCTCGGGCAATATCCACAACCTGCTCAAAAGTATCACCCGACACCCTCTCCCTGGTCATAAGAATACAAAGTTGATATGTGAGGCCATCCACGAACCTCCTAATCCTGTCTCTATCTGTTGGGACCAACCAAATATCATGACGGGCAAGCTCTGAAAACCTCATCTCGTACTGCGACACCGTCATATCGCCCTAACGCAACTGCTCAAACTGCCTGTGCAGCTCCTCTCTGCGGGACTATGTAACATACTTCTCTAAGAAGAGAGTGAAAAATGTTGCCAAGTAAAGGGCACTGCACCAACCGGCCTACACCTCTCATAAGCCTCCCACCAAGTAAATGCAGCTCCTGAGAACTGGAAGGTAGTAAATGAGACCCTACTAGTCTCCAATATCCCTGTTGTACGAAGCATCCTCTGACACTTGTCTAAGAAACCCTGGGCATCCTCGCCCTCAGCACCACTGAAAGCCGGAGGCTGGAGTCTACCAAATCTCTCTAACCTGCGCTGTTCGTCGTCAGCTATAACTGGAACCATAAAATCTTGAGCTGGTGCAACCGATTAGGTTGGAGCTGCCCCTGGGGTCTGAGGTCCCTGAATAACCTTCTCAGGTGTACGGGAACCTGGAGTCTGAGTGCCTCCCCCAGCCTGAGAAGTATCGGCTGTAGAAGAAACACCGACTGCTTGTGCTAGAGTGGTGCACACGGTCAGAATCTGGGCCAAGGTCTCCTGAAGACCCGGAATCACAATAGGCATTGTCGGTGCCTGAGCCGGTTCCACTGGCACATCAACGATTAGGACCTGATCTGAAATAACTGAAGGGTCCAAAGGTACTGCCCCGGCTGCACCCCTACCCCTGCCACAGCCTCGACCCCTTGCGAGCCTAGCTGGTGGCTGATCATCCTGTTTGGTAGCACGTGTCCTCACCATCTGTGAGAGAATGAAACAATAGAAGTTAAGTTACCAGAATCAACAGATTCGCACGGCAAGAATTTAAGAATGTGAGATTTTCCTAAAGGTTCTGCAGCCTCTCGAAGATAAATACAGACGTCTCCGTATCGATCTGCAAGACTCTACTGAACCTACTCACGATTCGTGAGACCTAAGTAACCTAGGCTCTAATACCAACTTGTCACGATCCCAAAATCCACCTGGTCGTGATGGCTCCTATCATGGAACTAGGCCAACCGACACATTTTCAGAATAATTCGACACCTCATAATAAAGGTGTTTTTAAATCAGTAATTAATAAGAACTTCATAACATCAGTTTAAATGACAAGTGCGGAAAAATAAACAAAGCCCGACATCGGGTGTCACAAGTCACGAGTGTCTACCAAGGATCATCCAAAAGAACAACTAAGACTATTACAGTCCGAAAAATACTAATATAGTCTAAGGAAGATACGAGGGAGAGGATCAAGGCTGCGATCACCCTGCAACTACCTTGCCGACTCCGAATATCCGCGACGGATGAAAGAATCAGCACATCACATCCAGAAATCCATGGATTTGCACACAAGGTGCGGGGAGTAATATGAGTACGCCAACTCAGTAAATAATAAATGTAAATAAGGACAGAGCAGTAAGAAACACATAAATCCATGTCATGAAATCACACTAAGTACATCTTACCTTCAAAACAATGTATAAGTCAAATCATCTTGCTTAAACCAGATTTTTCAGTAAAATCGTTTGAAGATATTTTTCCAACAGTTTCAAAAGTGTTTCAATGAAGTTTAGAGTAAAAATAGCCTCTCGGGCACAAACATATATCATAAACTTCCCCTCAGGCATAACATCACTTAGAATCAGCCCCTCGGGCAACCTCACAATCACTCGTAATCAGCTCGGCGGGCACACCATGAATCAAGAACAACCTCTAAGGAAACATCACATCATTCACTCAGGGTACCCGCGCTCACTGGGGGTGTACAGACTCCGAAGGGGCTCCTACAGCCCAAGATCTATAATAAGCCACCTCGTGGCGTAAATCAATCAGGCCCTCGGCCTCACATAATCATGAATCAGTGACAACATGCTGCAGCACGCAGCCCGATCCCATATCATATCCTCACAAATCAAGCCCCCAGCCTCACTCAGTCAGAAACCTCTCCAGCCACTCCGGCTATCAGTAAAATGGGGCGCTCGATCCAAAATATCATTTTATGCATCAAATACTATAAATGAAACTAAGTTTCGAGATCAGTTTAAAATAGCATGACTGAGTACAAATTTGAAATCAAAACAATGAGGAAATAACAATAAAATTCCCTATGGGTCCAAACAACTTGTCACGAGTCCCAAATACGACATTCATCCCAAAACATGGTAATACCATCAAGAAAAGACGAAATATCATATTGTTTTTAGTCAAAATGCAACTTAATAGTTTCTACGGACGGACTAAGTCACAATCCCCACGATGAACGCCACACGCACGTCATCCAGCATGTGCTACACTTCAAAAATAGTGGAACGATGTGAAATCCGGGGTTTCATACCCGCAGGACAACATTTACAATCATTACTTACCTCAAACCGGCCAAAATCCTAACCTGCGATGCTTTTGCCTCTAAACTCGGCCTCCGATTTCTCCGAATCTAATCAAACCAGATATATATCATCAATATATGATAAAGGAACAAAGCCCACTCGAAAATAGTCAAATTACATCAAAAATCCCGAAATTGGCCAAACCCGACCCCCCGGGCCCATGTCTCAAAATTCGATAAAAATCACAAAACTGGAATCCTTATTCACTCCCGAGTCTACCCATATCAAATTCATAGAAATCCGACATCAAATGGCCATTCAAATCTCCAAAAGAATTTTCTCAAGTTTTCACCCATTTCTCCTAATTTTTCACCCCAATATCCCAAATTAAGTGATGAAACTCAAGACTAAATCATGGAATTAAACCAAATGTGAGTGAACAACACTTACCCCAATCACTCTACAGAAATTCTCTTCAAATTTCGCCTTCTCCCGAGCTCTCTATTAAAATTTTGAATTTTTAGACTAAACCCTCGATTTTGAACTTTAAATATTCTGCCCAGACATTTCTTTATCGCGAACGCGGCCTCACCCATGCGGTCGCGTAACACAACCCAGCAGCTCCCCCTTCACTTAACTCTTCGCGAATGCGCCAACAACATCGCGAACATGATGCTTTACCAGCCTTTCTCACCGCGAACGCGAAGGCCAAAACCCATGGGGTCCCCAACCGCCTACTCCTTTTCGCGAACGCGTGCCCTTGAGCGCGAACGCGATGCATGCTCCACTCAAACCTTCGCGTTCACGTCCATCCCATCGCGAACGCGTTGAACAAAATCCTTAGCTCCCTAAATGACCTTTCGCGAACACGGCATCCCTCCCGCTAACGCGATGAAGGAATTCTTTGCAACCAAAGACCAACAAAATTTGCCAACTTTAAAATTCAAGAATTGGTCTATTAACCACCCAAAACGCACCCGAGGCCCTCAGGACCTCAACCAAACATGCCGAAACATCCCATATCCTCATTCAAACTTAGTCGAGCCTTCAAACCACTCAAAACAATGCCAAAACACCAAATCAACCTCGGATTCAAGCCTAAGAACTTGGAAACTTCCAAATTTCGTCAACGATGCCAAAACTATCTAAACCACGTCCAAATGACCTGAAAATTTGCACACACATCCAAATTGATACTACGAACCTGTTCCAATTTCCGAAATTCCATTCCAACCCCGATAGCTAATTTTCCGCTACCGACAGGAAATCGCAAAAAATCCAATTTTGTCAATTCAAGCCTAATTCTACTCCGGACCTCCGAACAACATTCCGAACAAAATCCTAAGTTCCAAGTCACCTAATGAAGCTATCCGAGCCATCAAAACCATATTCTGTGATCATTTACTTATAAGTCAACTTCTGATTGACTTTTCCAACTATTTTCCCAACTTAAGAGACTAACTGTCTCATTTCTCTCCAGAACCACTCTGAACCCGAGCCAACCGATCCAACACAACATAAATGAGCTAAACAACACAAAACGAAGCAGAAATGGGGAAAGCGGGGCTATGGTCTCAGAACAACCGACCGGGTCATTACAATAATCAATTTCAACTATTTATAATATAATTTACCTCAACCAATTTGCAATTAAAGATCGTTAAATAATTTATTATAATCAAATTTCTTTTAGAGAAATCGAACACATTACATAAAATCATTATCACTACTAAAAAGCAGTTGATTTGCGATCATCAAATCAGTCGAAAATCGGTCAAATCATATTTTTCCAACGGACTTCCGACTAAAAAGTGTTAGTCGGAAAACACGTGATCGCAAACTGGAAAATACGGGAACATTTGAAATTAAGCCATTTGTGACCGAATCAGTCGCAAATTTAGCGACCAATTCAGTCGCCAACCAGAGTTAAAAAAATAAATATAAAATAAAAGTTTCGACTGATTCCATCGAAAAATTTAAAAATAAAATTAATTTTAAATTAATTATTCCGATTGAAACAACCGTTAATATTGATTATTAATTAATTAAAAATATCAAAAATTCTACATTTGCGACTGATTCAGTCGTAAATCTTAATTAAATTTTGTTAGAATCTTTGGATTTGCGACTAAATCAATCACAAATCTGGGTAATTCCTGGTGAAAATAAGTCGCAAATCTGGGCATTTTTAAGCAGAATCCTGTTGTATTTCTAATTACACCACCTGCCAATAAAACAACCAACTAAACACCTAACAGTTAACCAAAAACCTAATATAACAATCTAAAAACCAAATATAACAATCCAAAATCCAATATTTACGAACAATAATATTTATAACAATTCAACCAACTAATCAGCCAACATAAATTAAACATGTCTCTAACTTCAACTCTAACACATTCAAATAGCCTATTCAGAATCGGTCTCCTCCTCAGACTCAGACTCCATTGCAGCTCCTTTCTTGCTTTTCTTTTTTAACAATTTTTGGGTTAAAGCCTGAGTTGCTTGAAATTCTTGCGACATTTGGTCTACTTTTTGACGCATAAATTCCACGTCTTCTTGGGAAACTGATGCCCCAGTGGATAGTGTTGTTGATGGACGACTGGAGGATGGCTGTACTCCAATCCCATAGACTTGACCTTTATTTATTATTTTCACGAGAACTAAAGAAAAGAAAGTAAAAGAAGTAAGAAAACAAACAACCAACTTTCAAATTAATACAAAAATAGACAATTACATAATATTTATACCTTTATTCACGCCACCATCTGCATGTATTTAAATTGCAGTCATATCTTTCGGGGCCGGCTAAGTTCCCTTCAAGCTGAGTTTGTCGCCATGCATGAAGATCCAAATTTCCCTCCGTTGGGTATCGTGATGGAATCTAGTCTTAGGGACTAGGTAAGCCTAACATATACTGAATAACAATAATTAAATAGCGTCTAACAACTTTAAACTTTGAATTCCCTATAAGCAATTTCCAAAACCGGTAGTACAAGTCATAAGCCTTTCTATGAGTAGTTATACATAATAAATACATCAATGTTCCGGAAATAAATGAAACAATAGAAATAAATACAACAGAAAGTGACTTCAGAGCATGCGAAATCCAGCAGGTACACCTTGAAGTCTCCAGCCACATCGATTGTAAGTATCAAAATCGACCCGGTCCGAAGTACCCAGTTCTGCACAAAAAGATGTGCAGAATTGTAGTATGAGTACACCACGGCGGTACCCAGTAAGTATCAAGCCTAACCTCGGTAGAGTAGTGATGAGGACAGGTCGAGACACTACCGAATATATATAACTTGCAGGATATGACTCAAGTCTAACAAGAAATGACTATCAAGAAATACCGATAGTAGAAGGATATCAAGTTGCAAACAGTAGTAACAATAAGAGGAAAACACGAATGGTAGCAAGAATCGACCAAGTAATTAATAAACAACATAGTTGGGGTCCGGATGAAGCATAAGTGAGTTCTAAGTAAAGAAAGCAATGTTAACTCAATCAATCGAATCATTTCTAATATACCATTTCAACAATCCCAATCCTCGTAATCTCCTAACATAATCATAACTTCCAAACCTTTAACACACATGGCACCTGGTGTCCACACATTTCCATTTCACTTTGCACGACATATTCCTCGTGCTACTCAGTACATCATATCCGTGTCACATGCTAATTAAGGTGTTCAAGAGATTCCAATCATATATCGTAAGGTAATAATACAATTTCTAGACCAAGTAAAGAAATTAGTGAGAAAGACGAGTTTATTTTAGAAACCATTTGAGTGAAGAAAATAACATTTCCAAATAAATACGACACCAAATAAGCTATTGAATTTAGTGTAGAGTTTATTAGGTTAAAAACATAATAACATTTCCTTTGTAAGTAAAATAAAACCCCAGACAGGTTGAGACGATTAAGTTAAGAAAACAATTGAAGTAAGATATGAAAACTAGTAGAAAATGGTAAGTATCGAAATAAACGGCGGGTTCTAACTTAAAGTCACACAAGGTAACATGTTATTAGTTCTTTTATTTTTAAAATACTATCTTACTAACGACTTAGCAGGGCAGAAGGTAATGACTCAACATAGTAAATTCACTTTGAAAATCGATAATTTGTAGAAATAAATACATAACTTAAGTGTCTTATCAATATCCAACTATAACCAATATTTAAGTGAAATGTAAAACTACCGAATAACTTACACAGTCAGAGAAAAATACATAAAACACATAAACTGATGCGACGCGCATCCCAATCCCACCAGACAACACAAAATTCTCCCTTATTCCTCCGTAACAATAACAATAACTGTAAATAATATATATATATATATATATATATATATATATATATATATATATATTGTAGCGCAACCCGATCCCATCATATATCAATATCCATATGATAATTCACCCTTATTACACTATATCAATCCACCCTTATTCCTTCTGTTGCGGCGTGCAACCCGATCCCACCGTATAATAGCAATTCACCTTATTCCTCCTCAATAGCAATTCACTCTATTCCTCCTCAATATATATATCACCCTTATTCCTCCTGTTGCGGCGTACAACCCGATCCTACCATATAATAATATAAATCAAACAACAACAATTCAACAACTCAATTACAAGAAATTCTACAACGAAAAGTATGAATACACGGCAACAAGGGAACCACGTAACAATCAAAGCAATACAACAACCTTAACAAGGAAACAAGACATGTAAGACACATGATAACTACACAGGTATTCACAACAACTTGGACTCATAACAGATAAGCACATAATCATAGAATAACTCAACAGATAAGAGGTAACAAGATAATAATGAAGGCAATGATAACAACCAAGGCATATAGAGGCCAAATAACAAAAAAGAGGCAAAGAAGGACTAACAACATCATATAGAGCATGTGAGAGTAGTCTAACAAAGAGATACCACATTTTATGACAATTTACTCAAAAGCATGGAAAGAGACTAGGCAATCTAACTGGTCAATACCACATATAAACTTTGTACTCACTCGTCACCTTGCGTACACGGCTATCACATATCAAGATAGCACAATTGGCTCAACTTCTAAGGGGTGGTTTCCCCCATACAAAGTTAGACAAGATACTTACCTTAATTCGGCCAACTCAATACTCAATTTAGCTTTTCCTTTACCAATTCACCGTCCCTCGGCCCAATCTAGCCAAAGAAGACTTAAATACATCAAATAATGTAAGAGAAAACAATTTCAATTAACAAAGTTATGATCCTTATACAATTTGTAAAGAGTCAACAAAAGTCAACTCCCGGGCCCGCAACTCGAAACCCGACAAAATTTACAAAACTTGAACACACATTCAATTACGAGTCCAACCATACTACTTTCACTCAAATTCGACTCCGAATCGATATTCAAAACTCAAAAAATTACTTTATGAAATTTTAGACAAAACCCCCAAATTTCACTTTGAAATCATCAATCAAATGCCTAAAACGAAGATGGATTTATAAAATATATCCAAAATCGAGTATAGAATACTTACCCCAATTCATATTATGAAAATCATCTCCAAAAATTATCCAAATCCGAGCTCCCCAACTCAAAATATGACCAAATGAACAAACTTTCGATATTAAGTATTTTTTCCCAGCTTTTCTGCCTCGTTTCGCATAACAAACGATCCCGAAACTCGCTTTTGATGCCTCTATTGGATTCCTTGTGAAATTTCAGTCAAGTTAGGCTTTTGAATCACTCCATTTGACCTTATACTGAAGGAGATATGTTGGTTTCAATATTTGGAAATAGTGCATATTTTTTAATACAAAGTCAGTGGTAATTTCATAATTAATCTGAAAAATCTGGCAGCCCAATTCTTAGTAAAATGACCATAAAATCCTTACATGATATCCAAATTTGACGATTCTTTTTGCTATGACTCCTTAATTACGATACAAATCTAATGCTTCAATCAGAACAGAAATCGGAGCTCATTTGTTTAATGTGGTACCATTTATGCTTGAAGAAACGACGTCGAAACATAGAAAAACGAGCGCAACACAGCCCAAACCTATCCGAAACTCACCTGATCCCCTCGGAACCCCATATGAACGTACCAACAAGTCCCATAACAAAATACGGACCTACTCGAGGCCTTAAATCACGCATAAAAACATCGAAACGACGAAACGCACCTCAAATCAAACTTAATGAACATTCAAATTTTTGACTTCCAAAAACTCGCGCCGAAACATATCAAATCAACTCGGAATAAACTCAAATTTTGCACACAACTCCTAATACATCATACGGAGCTACTTGTGCCCCCAAACTATCGAGCAGAGTGTAAATTCTCACAAAGACCGATTGGGTCGTTACAATCAATATGATACTTGTCCTAAAATAAAAAAAATATACGTTATATAAATAAAATAAATGAAGAAAGAAATGTATCTGAAGCACGCGGTTCGATCCATCCTTCTCTTGTGCCATGCTTATTCTTCTCCTTCTTCTCCTTCTTCTTCTTCTTCTCCTCCTCCTCCTCCTTCTTCTTCTTTTTCTTTTTCTTCTTCTTCTTCTTCTTCTTCTTCTTCTTCTTTTTATGGGTCTCTGCAAAGACCTCGGCATAAGTCACATCTCCCCCACGTTCCTTTTCCTGAAAAATAAGAAGTAACTATATATATATATGTGTGTGTGTGTGTGTGTGTGTGTGTGTGTGTTCAATTTGCATATATTTAAAAATAAGAATATTTTATAATGAAACTACCATTCTCAAACGATGGGCTGCAAAACTAATAGCCTCTAGTATGCAATGCTTCACCCTTAGTAGAAGCTTTGTTTAACTTTGCACGTTCACTCTTCTTCTACTACTCAGGGGTGTTCCACTTTGCCAAGAGCTGATTCCAGACATTTTCACTATCAATCACGGTTGTTTCCACCTTTCCTAGCAACATGATGTGAATCTGTTATCCGCTTTTGTGTTTTTTTCTCGAAGTTCTCATTCACCAGATTTTCAAGTGATGGATGCCATACACACCTAACCTGCAAAATTGAATTAGTAATACTGAACTGAGCTAGATGGGGGAGGGACTTTGAAAAAAGTCAGATGACTGTGAAGCTGGCATGGAAGGACAGGGAGGCATAGGAGAAGGGCTCATATTTGGTGTAGGTGGAGAAAGCTGATATGATCTAGGTAAAGTGTATTTTTTCTTCCTAGATTGTTTTATTTCTTTATCGCGAGAATCCGTCTATGTAATGAATATAAAATATTTACATGTAAAAAAATTTAACATAACAATTATAACACATAGAGTATACAAAATAAATATAACAATATAAACATAAAAAAAATAAATATATCATTTATAATATAAAGTAATTTTATTACATATTACAATGAAGCACATCATAACATATAAATACTGAACAAGTCATAAAACACACAAATACCTTAATCCTCATCACTTGTTTCAATTTTATTTTCTTCATCATATGATTTTTCATCGCTTGTTTCATTTTCATCATATAATTCTTCATTCTCGCTTGCTGCATCTTCATCAATTGAATCTTCGTCCTCAATTTTCATTGATGTTCCCTCACCATGCTCAGTTAAAATTGATCTTAGGACCGAAGGATCGAATTCTTTGTATAGGCAGTTTTTTTTCTACTTCGTCATCTGCTACTGTTTCAACACTTGAAATATCATTTTGATACGCTACATCCAATGCATCCTCGACTTCAACTCTACCCACTGGATTAGATTTTATCACTACCCCCATGCAGACTTATTCTTGCATAAAGGATAAGGTACATAATACGCTTGTTTCACATTTTGTACAATAATAAATGAATCATAGAGTCTATACCTCCTCGTGTGCTTTATTTCAATAATTTGTATTGTGGATGCACTTTCGTACCTCTATTTGGTGTTGGATCATACCCCTTACACCTAAAGAGTACCAATTTTTTCTTCACAACCCATTTTATACTCAATTTCTATTAACACTCGAAATCTTACATTTATCTCGATTCTATATTATATAAATCTCTCAAAATATAAATTAAATTTAAATAGCTTCTTATATGTTCATAAAGTCCACACATGGCCAATAATTTATCAAATCCAAAAATTCATTTTAATGTAGCAATTTATTAAGTTTTAAGTTTAATATTAGTCCATTTAATAAATTAGGAAGCGATAATAAGCTTAACTTCTTAAACTTAAAACTAAGGCTTTAAATTATAACTACTAAATACAATTCCAAATCATTCTTCTCTAAAGTTAACAATTTCACATACACATAAACTTCGGAATTGTTAAAACCACATCTAGGTACTAACCTCAATTTCAAAAGTGAATTTAGTTTCAGGCTTAAATATTAATACATCTATGGAAATTCTAAAAATAAATCTATGGAAATTCAAAATAAACATCTATGAAAATTCTAAAATAGTTTCAAATTAATTCAATTAAAGAACTAAAAAGTATCTAAAATAGTCACGACCCTAAACTCAAACCTGTCGTGATGGCGCCTATCGATGGTACTAGGCCAACCGACTCCCATAGTACTTCAATAATTCATTCAAAGATGTGCCAAAATGACTTTTTGTATAACAGAATCATAAAAGAAACAAGAGTTGAACTCAGAAATAGCAATTCGGAAAGAAAAGCCCTAAACATTAGGATGTCACTGAGTCACGAGCAACTACTAAGACTGGTCCGACAATAACAAGACTAACATAGTCTGGAAAATCCAAAATACAACTAACGGAAAGATAGAGAAGAAGAAAGAAAGGTATGCGAACGCCGGACAGCTACCTCGCTATCTCCATTGATCAGCTACAGGATTATCAACAACCGCTGCTGTGACCAGAAATGCCTAGATCTGCACACAAGGTGCAAGGAGTAACATGAGTACTTCCAACTCAGTAAGTAACAGAATTAAATAAGGAACTGAGAATCAGTGACTAGCTACACAAAATACAGTTCATTTCAGTAATTTCAGCAAAGAAAATGGGCATGCTTTCAATCCGGTGTCTTAAATCAAAACATTTCGAGCTCAGGTAAAACAATATAAGCCCTCGAGAAAATTTCACAACAACAACAATTAGCAACAAAGTGCAACAACAAATAAGAGCAAGTACAGCCTCACAGGGCTACTGTCACTCATCTATCTCAACAGCTCAATCACTCAGCTCTCAGCCTCAATACTCACAATAAGGTACCTGTGCTCACTAGTACAGACTCCGAAGGGGCTCCTACAGCCCAAGCGCTATATTGCTGCGGCGTGCAGCCTGACCCAATATGCAGCCCGATCCAAGTACTGATGCAGCGTGCAACCCGATCCAAGTACTGCTGCAGCTTGCAACCCGATCCAATAAAATGGCCCGAAGGCTTGTTGCAGCGTGCAACCCGATCCAATATTGTTGCGGCGTGCATCTCGATCCAATATATCTCACATATATCTCAACCCAGCACGCATGCCCTATATCAGTCACTAGCCTCTCCAGCTTCACAAATATCACAATAAACATCCCAGTAGAGAATACAACAAGTATTAACCAAGAAATGAGAGAGAACTGATATATAATACATAAGTAAAACGGTGACTGAGTACAAGACAACAATTTAGCAGTCAATTCAACAAGTTCACGACCACTGTGGGTCCCAATAGTGTTATCATATAGCCTAAGCATGGTTTCTAACATGTAAGACAATCAATAAATCGAAAACAAGATGAACAAGTAATAACAATGGGCTATTCGATTTTACAGTCTCCCGGGACGGACCAAGTCTCAATCACACACGGTGCACGCTCATACGACCGTCACCCAGAATGCGTGTCACCTCTAAATATCCATGTCATATGAATTTCTCAGGGTTTCATACCCTCAAGACCAGATTTAAGACCGTTACTTACCTCAATTCGAGCAAATTCCTACTTCGCAATGCTCTTGCCTCTCTATTCAACCTCCAAACGTCTCGAATCTAGCCACAAGCAGTACAATACCATTAATATATGCTAAAGGAATCAATTCCACAAGAAAAACTACTAAATTAGAACTCAAAACCCGAAATTCACTCAAACTCGGCCCCCGGCCCACGTCTCGAAATCCGACAAAAGTCACAAAACTCGAAAGCTCATTCACTCACGAGTCTAACCATACTAAATTCATCAAAATCCGACTTCATTTGGTCGTTCAAATCTCCAAAATTCACGCTCCAAAATCCCAATCCCTAACCCCCAATTTTCACTCCAAAACCCCACTAGTTAGATGAGAAATCAATGGGAAAACACCATAGATAAGGATAATAAGGCTCAACTAACTTACCTCGGTGAATAGCCTTGAATCCCCTTCAAAAATCACCTCAAAAGCTTCAAAGTATGTGTTAAAAATGGTTGAAATGAGGAAAAATCTCGAAGTCCTCTATTTATACATTCTGCCCAGTGAAACCGCACCTACGGCCCCTTTTCCGCATCTGCGGGGCCGCATCTGTGGACCAAGCTCCGCTTCTGCAGAAAGTCACTTAAAACCCCTGGACCACTTCTGCGACTCTCTACCGCATCTGCGATCATCGCAGGTGTGGAAACTACCTTGCACATGCGGCTTCCCTCTCGCACCTGCGCATCCCTGCCCGCATCTGCGACTCTAACAGGTGCGGGAAAAGCGTCGCACCTGCGGTTCCTGCCCAGGTTCTATATGGCGGCATCTGCGACCTCGTAAGTGCTTCTGTGGACTCGCACCTGTGGCTCCCACTCCGCAGGTGCGGAAGACACCAGAACCAGCAGCTTCAGCTGCATTTTCCAAGTTCCAGACCTTCCGTTAACCACCCGGAATCACCCCGAGGACCTCGGGACCTCAACCAAATATACAACACATCCCATAACATCATACGAACTTAGTCGATTCTTCGAATCACTCAAAACAACATCAAAACACCAAATTACCCTCGGATTCAAGACTAAGAACTTCTAAACTTCCAAATTCTGCAAACGACGCCGAAACCTATCAAACTACGTCTGAATGACCTCAAATTTAAACACACGTCAAAAATGACACCTCGAACCTACTCCAACTTTCAGAAATCCATTCTTACCCCGATATCAAATTTTCTACTGCCGACCAAAATCGCTAAATTTTCAACTTTCGCCAATTCAAGTCTAATTCCACTACGGGCCTCCAAAATCACCTAATAGAGCTAACAGAACCATCAAAATTCAAATTCAAGATCATTTACACATAAGTCAACATCCGGTTTACTTTTCCAATTCAAGCTTCTAATAAAGAGACTAAGTGTCTCAATTCACTCCGAAACCACTCCGGACCCGAACCAACTAACCCGGCATATCATAATATAGCTGAAGAACACAAAAGGAAACATAAATGGGAGAAATGAGGCTATAACTCTCGGAACGACTGGTCTGGTCGTTACAAAACCTAGAGGAAGATTCCTAATGTAAATATTTTCAAGATGTGTTTTCAACAAAAAAATTAAATTCCTATATAAATTCTAAAATGTTGGGGGAGGTAACAAGATGAGGACATGGGGGATTGGGGGGGAGGGGTAACAAGATGGATATAACAGTGAGGGTGGGTGGGGGGTGGGGATGGGGTCGGGGGTTGGGTAAAACGAAAGGGTGAGGGAAGGGGGTGGATATAAGGGATGGTTTAACAAAAATGAGGGTTGGGGAAGAAGAGGGAAGAGAGTGACGTACCTTTTCCGGTGAGCAGCGGTATGGGGGGTCTGGAGGTCTCAATGGAGGAAGAAGAGAGAAGAAAGAAAGAAAAGAGAAGAAGAAAGAAATGGGGGCGAGGCCAGGGTTCTAAAAAAGATTTGCGACTGATTCCGTCGCAAAATATTCGCAACTTTAAATAAAATGGTCAAATAAAATTGTTTGACTTTTAGTTTCCGATTGAATCCGTCGCAATTTTTTTATCCCGGATTTTTGCGCCAAACGTTGCGACCAATATTGTCGAAAGAATTAAAAAAATGTCATATATTATTTTTGAAAATTCCGACCAAATTAGTCGGAAATTATTTTTCTGGTTGCAAATTTTCAGTCGCAAATTAGATGTTTTTAGTAGCGTATATTACTCAAGAGTCAAGTATAGTGTTGTATTCAGTGGTGGAGCCATAATTTTCACTAAGGGGTATCAGAATATAAAAATTTAAACACACCATATAATCAAGAGGAGTCAATATATAACAAATATACACAAAATAAAATAAAATAAAATAAAATAATCTAACAATGCAGTATAATTTTTCGGCTAAAGGGTGCCGATTGACACTCTCGATTGAATGTGGCTCCGCCAGTGATTGCATTGACTCCTCCAACCCCCCAAAAGACCAAAAATAAAAGTTTTTGGATTTAGTTTTTTCCTTGGTATATATACTTTAAGAGTTTTGCGACCATTATCTATTTGGAAAATACGTCCTTCGTTGCACTTTGTTTATCGCATTTACTATTTGGAGAATCAAAAAGATTTTTCTTAAATATTTTTTTAATATTTTTAAACTTAACTTATTAAATATTTTGACTTATAATACTTTTTACATATATAAAATTTTATTTTCGAAAAAAAAATTGATGTCCAAATTCACACCAAAAATCAAGTGTTTTGACCCCTTGTACTAGTTCAACTGACGCATTTATGTCTTGTTTGTCTTTCATTACCTTCCATTTATTGTTTTTGTTGCTCTTCTGCAAGATAGGTTTGCCCTTGAAAAGGTCAGTTCACTTATTAGATGACAAACAGCTTTATATTATTCATATATAAAGGTCAATATGAGAAACTTTTACTATAGTTTGTAAAAGTGATTAGCTCCTTATTTACAATTAACCACAAAATATAAGAATATTGTTTGAGAAATTCACAAGAAACATTTCGTGATATCAAGATTTTGGAACGAAGCTGTTTACAATGCAACTGTAGTAGGGGTGGACATCGGTCGGTTCGGTTCGGTTATGAATATAATCAGTTTTGCCTATCGGTTATCGGTTTACAAATATCATAACCCGATAACCAAACCGATAAGATTTTGGTTATTGGTTATTGGTTATCGGTTAATCGGTTAATCGGTTATCGATCATTATCAGTTCGGTTATTGTTTACCCAATAAGATAAAATAATTTTGCAATATATAAAACTATCGAGTGTCGAGTTCTCAATTATCTTGAGCGAAAAGTCATGAAATAGATAATAAATAAACTGCGAGAAGAACATTGTATGCTTAACAGAAGAACAAACCAAAAAGAGAAACACTTGTACTGTTATGTAAACGTTGTTTACTGCTTATGATTCTTAATATTCCAAAAAGAGAAACACTTGTTAAAATTATAAGTGAAAAATGTAACAACACCAAAAACAGTAACAAAAGTACAGTTACAGCACCAAAAATACTAAAACAGTCACCTTGCTTGCCCAACTACACAGTACCAACTACAACATTATTCAACTCCACTTCCCCAGAATCACTGCCCATAAAAGCAGCATAAGAACAAACCTAATAGACTTCAAATTCAAACGGTCCAAAGTAATAGTTCAAAGTAATAGTTCAAACACATTAACAAGTCCAAAGTCCAAATATAGTACTAATAGTTCAAATTCAAGTAAATAACACAACAACTACTCAATCCTAATAGGCTTCACCAAATTGCGCTCCAAACAATGCTCAACATGCTTCATTAAGCACCTAGTACCAGTTTGTCGTGCATTGTAACATAATACAAAATGACAATGACAACATCTTACTTTCCACCATCCATCATCACCTTCTTCAATCCTTTCACAGTGACTCCAAACATGTGAGTGAGCTTTGTGACCACAAAGTCGAGGCATGGTTACACCAGTTAAACATAAAAAGAATAAATATTAAGTCCAGTAATACTTGTAACCATACTTGTGTTATATAAGTTAAATAATTAACTTACCAAAGTTTTAACTCACAACTATCTAAGATTCTACACATCATCATCGCAGGGTTCGTTTCCAAGATTGGCAAAATCTATGAGAATATATATTAACAAGTCAAACAAAAAAAATATTAAATAAACTATTTATAAAAATAATGTACAATCAAACAAATTAAAATATTGCTACCTTGTTCTAGTTGCCCGAGAACATCTAAATCTTCCTCAACACTTACAGGTAATGACTCACTTCGAAGCCAATCTTGAAGGCACACTAGAACTTCCACCAATTTAGGAGTCAATGAACTCTTAAATGAATCAAGAATACTCCCTCAAGTGCTAAATGCACATTCGGATGCAACACTTGAAATAGGAATAGATAACACATCCCGAGCCATCTTAGCAAGAATGACGAATCTAGGTGAGTTTACTTTCCACCAAAGCAATATATTAGAGTCTGCTATTTCATTTTCAACATCTTCTGTAAGATATTTTTCTAATTCTGATTTAGAATCTGAACCTCCCATCCCAGCTTTATGTCTTTTTAATTTATTAAAGAAAAAACCAAAAGCTCCTCCGCTTTGGACACTAATAGTATTCGCTAAAAGCGATGAAGTAGAAGTTTCCATTGTGTCCAATGAAAAGTTAGATAAACATGAAGAAGGACGACTACCTTTATTTTTTGAATGAGACTTTACATACTCATCAAATAATGAAGTCATGTATGTATGCACTGCCTTGGCGATAATTGGCCCTTTCTCTTCAAACATCTTCGCAAGTGCAAAACTAACAGAATCAAACTTGTACTGAGGATCCAAAACACATGAAATGAAAAACATATTGTTCATTTTTTCTGGATCACCCCAATACTTATCAAATTTCTCCTTCATATTCTTTGCCATTGAACCCAAAAGAACATCTTCATTTAATATCAATTGTTTCAAGTAAACAACAACTTCACAAATTTCAAGAAAATGATGATTTGATGTAACATAAAGTGATCTAGATACCTTTAAAGTAAGCTTATAAAAGATTTCAAGAAATTTTGTCAATTTCCTTACATCCTCCCAATCACTACTCAAAAGTGTACCTGCAGGACTTCCATCCATAATATCAACAAACTCAAGATGATGTGACAAGCCAATATCATGATCAGCATATTCTAAAATTACACTCTCATATTCAATAGCCCTGTTCAACATCAAGTATGTAGAATTTCACCTTGTAGGAACATTCAAACATAAAGATTTCCTAACTAGACTTCCTTCATCACAATATTCCTGAAACTTTTCCACCTAGCAGGAGACTGCCTGATATATATCACTGCTTGCCTAATACGTTCAATAGACACAGATGATTCTTTTATACCATCCTGAACAACAAGATTCATAATATGAGCAATACACCTCACATGAAGGTGCTTACCATTCATGGAATCGGTCCCCCATTTAGTTAGCTTCTTAGAAAGCTCCTTCACCGTCACATCGTTTGAACTAGAATTATCAACTGTGACAGTAAAAATCTTTTGTAACCCTCACTCTTTCAAACAATTAACAATACTATTTGCCATATCTTCACCCCTATGACTAGAAATTGGACAAAAGTTGATAACTCTTTTATGCATTTTCTATTCACTATCATCCAATGACCAATAATACACATATAGTTTATTTGTTTTAAGGAAGTCCAAGTATCAGTGGTAAGGAAAACTCTATGATATTTAAAAAGCTTCACCAACTTACGGTTTTCCTCATTGAAAAGATCAAAACAGTACTGAGTCACAGTTCTACGTGAAGGAATTCGAAAAAAAGGTTGTGCAACTTTCATAAAACCTTCCTTTTCAACAAAGCTGAAAGGAAGTTCATCAACGATCACCATATGACACAAAGCCTTCCTACATTGTTCTTGATCAAATTTCCATGGAACAACAACTACATCACCCTTATTACCCCCCGGAATAGGTTTAAAGCCTCTTTTAGATTGATTTTTAGCAACACTTAAAGGCATTTTTGTACAATTGGACATATGTGTAAGGAGTGATTTCGTACCATTATCTTTTGAATCGGCAAAATATTACAGACACCTTTTTGATTTCCTTCCGGATCAATAATTTGGTCAAAATATTCCCATGCAGGAGACCTCTTTTTTCTTTGTCTCTTTAATGTCGATTGAACTGATTGAGATTGTGCTGTCGCATTTGAATTATAAGCTCCACTTTCACCAATCACCTTATCAATCATGATATTTTCAATCATCCGTTTGTGTCACTGTGAGTTTAAATTTAAAAGGAATCAAGCAGCGAGGCAACAAAATCTTAAAATAAATCTGGAGATTTCTTGTGAATTCCCACTGCACAAATCTATCTAACCTTGAGCTTGGGGGCAGATAAAAAGATAATCAGACAATATATATAAAGGAAGAAATTACTCACAGACCAAGCTGATTTTGTGAGTATTTTTCACTTTGACTCTGTATTTGTCTCACCTAAATTATACTTGCAAAATAAATATTTTTGAAATCCTTAGGAGATGGCTGATGTGAAGGATATTCAACCACTTGTTATTGGCAACGGATAACAAGATAACATATTGTGATAATCAGATTATGTGAAAGATGAAATGTGGTATAGTTGAGAGGGATTAGCATATACGAATCTGAGCTTTGAGGAGAATCTTACTTTCTTAGTCAGTATTTAATTATGTCAACTTTTTAAATTACTCAACTTGGAAACTAAAGTTGCTGGCTGTACCAACGTTTATCACACGTATCAATATGAAGTTAAATTACTCAACTTGGAAACTAAAGTTGCTGGCGGTACCAATATTTATACATCCAAATTCTTGTCAAAGCCCATTTCATTTCTCATAAAACAGAATCCCCAAAAACTTTTAAAGACTAGTCAAACGATTAAAACAAGATCTCAAACAATAGCAGCACACACACACATCACAACCCCCAAAAGAAAAATCCTGAGCCAGAATGCTTTCAAACAAACTAAAAAAAAGATGAAGATGAAGCAACTAAAAACTTACACGTCGGCCTGAGTCTTGACGGGCTGACTGGTGAGGGCGTGATGCGACTGACGAGTGACGTCGGCCTGTGTCTTGACGGTGAGGGCGTGAGCCGTGGTGAGGCGGACTGGCGGAGAACTGGTGAGGTACAGAGGTAGGGTGCGGCGGAAAAATTAAGAAATGAGAATTGAGAAAGAATAGGGAAAACTGAAAAGGAATTAGAAACCCAGTATAGTATGCATATACTTAAGGGTAAACTAGTAAATTAGTTAATTCTTATTGGGTTATCGATTTTTATCTAATAACAGAATTGCAAATCGAGCCCGAACCGATAACCCAACAATTTTTTTTAAACCCGTTACCGAACCGTTAACCTAATAACCCAATAAATAATTAACAGTTCGGGTTATCGATTTTACCTGATATATGCCCACCCCTAAACTGTAGTTAAGATGAATAAGTGAACATACTATCGTATATTGGGTAGGGGTGTACAAAAAAATCGATAAAATTGCACCAAATCGATAATCCGAGTCAAATCGGCGGAAAAAAAATCCGATGTGGTTAGGTTTGATTTGATTTGGTATTAGAAAAAAAAAAACCAACCATAATTGGTTTGGTTTGATTTTAACTTAAAAAGTGAAACCGAATCCAAACAAATCTGATACATTTATACAATTTTTAAAAATATTTTATACATATAAATATTCATTGTAATGTAATTTATAAATATTTCTTAAACTTTTTCATAGTTTTATCTTTTAACGTATTATTTCAAGTTTGGACGTAACATTCTTGAATGGTAAATAAACTTTATAGCCCATAAATGTGGTAACTCAAACAAAGTTCAAACCAAACACTAATGCTAACAAAAAATATTTAATTCAACACTAGGAATGACAATAGTGTTGGATATCTATTTTTAGTTTTACATTAGTTTATAATGAAAATGCATTACTTAGTTTATCTTTTTCGCTAGTGCTTAGTTATGTAATTAATAGTACTTATTAGCTATACTTATTTTGCATGACCTATATAGTATTTTTAGAATATGTTTACTTTTATTATGACTTATTAATTAATAATATTTGCTTTATGTAGTTTTATTATATTTGTTATTGAATATTTTAGTATAATGCTATGACTTATCTCACATTATTGTGTTATTGTTTTTTAAAAAATATATTATATAGTTGTATCTTACTAGGACTTAAGAAATATTTGGAGCACAAGTTATATATTTTGTGCTATGAAGACTTTATCGGGAAAAAACTCCGAAAACCCGAAAAAATCGAAAAACTCGAGAAAAGTCGAGATTGAAAAACCGACACCGTTAATTTAGTTTGGTAATTGAAAAATCTGAACTAACCCAACCTATGTACACCCCTAATATTGGGCATTGGGAGGGGACACATTAGGTGAATAAAAATTGTAAACAACTTGACAATTGATGTTTGGTTAATAATTGGATCATATACTTTGACATTTCATAACAATGTGCTCATGATACTTCTTGTGGTACTTGGAGCAATTGTTTAATCAGAGACGACCCTATGCTTGTAGTAGAGAGGTCATCAGACTCTGTTAACTTCGTTAAAATTCTAAATATATAAGCGTATATATATTGAAAACGGTCATATATTTTGCTTGGAACCCTTAAAATCAAAAGTCCAATGGAGGTATTGGAAAAAAAATGAAGGTACAGGTTGAGCAGTTCACTCATGTGCCTCTGCCACTGATAGTAGCCTATATTATGCAATGTAGATGTTATTTATGCTCGAAGTTAACCATGCCTTATTGATGTTTTAAGTGCTAAATGATAATAAAATGCTCTAATTAACGTTTTTGTGCTTTGCAAGAGTTACTTCAGAGTTGGAAGATAATATGGAGCATTTGGAATCAAGTACGTAGATACAAGGCCAAACGAGAGAAGTCTAGATGAAAACGAGCAAGAAAAGGCTAGAAAAAACTGGGAGACTTATCCTAACCCTATATAAACTCAATAAACTCGCCTAAGTCAAGGTTAATCTTGTTTCAGGATTATTTTGGAGGCAAGAACAAGTGGGAGAAAGATCAAGACACCATTGGAGTTTTCAATCTTCTTCTTTTATCAGTATTTTGAGAACCATGAATTATTTTATTACTTTATCTTGTTTTATTATGAGTAGCTAAATATTTAGTCTAAAGTTTTGGTGGAACCTGTTGAAGGATGAACCTCTTGCTATGTTAATATAGATTTGCAGAGTTTTAATCTCTATTTGTTCAACTACGTTCTTGTTGAAGTTAATTGAAAAGATCCTCAATTAGCTGTGCCTATTTAGTATGTATTACTCGGGAGAGAGTGCATATTTAGGTAGTTCTTGAACATCATCACTCCCGACGTATGTGAGGAATCAATAACCTAGGGTTTAAAGGTGGGATTAGGGATAACGAAACCTTGGGTGCGATTTAAGTTAGCTATAACAAAAGCCAACTAGTGTAACTTGGGAGAGCATGTCTAGTAAATTGTCGTAATTACTCAGGAGAGATTTACGGTAGGAAGAGTGCTCATGATCGATAGAGACGATTAGGCGAATTTATATGAAACATAACAGGAGGGGGTTCCGTAAATAGTGGAAATCATAGCTTTAGATCCTTCTCATTATTGTTTACAAACCATTCTTAGTTAGCTCTTAGTTAATCTAGTTTCATAAAGTAATAGTTAGTACAAAAACTACCTCTTTTTATTCAAAATATCTTGGAAGTTGAGTACGTAGAATTAAGTGTGTCTGATAACTGTGATTGGTAGGTTAATTCCCTGTGGGATACGACTCTGGGCTTAATACCCGAAATATATTGACAATGACCGCTCAGTCCTTTTTATAAGGCATAGTTGGGCGTGATCAAATTTTGGTGTCGTTGCCGTGGAATTAACGGTGTTATCGATTACAGTTGAAAGAAATACAAAAAATCTTAGTGTGATCAATTTTTTTCACTTTCAATCAATACATTGAAATTTAAACGTTTGCAAACTTGGTGGTTACAGGTATATGCCTAGAAACTCATCGAGAACTGGTGAAGTGTTTGAAGCCTTATCAGATCCCGAGAAAATTTTCAAGGCCTTGAATAGGGCCAACCGGAAAAGCAAACAACAGAACTCAAATGAACAACTTGAACCAGACATGGCAGATCTGGTGAACAATAGAAATATTGGGGACGGCGTGGAAGACTCAAATGCGCAGATATTGGAGCCTCTTATGCCATAGGCTGATTTATATGACTGGGCACATGTCACGACCAAAATCCTAACTCAGGTCATGATGGCGCGAAACACCGGGGTTAGGCAAGCCAACACTCAGATTACTAAGGATTTTCCCATATTTGATTAAACATCCCAACACGTGCCAAGTTTTAAAGTTCAAAACATTAATTGAAAAAGATCATTATCCAATTCAACCAAAAGCAGTCATAAAGAGGCGTGAGCCAATATATATATATATACAGACCCGCAAACCATAATATTTACCATGTGTGTGCGAGAAACTAGTCTCACAAGTCCTACGGGCATGCTAATAGAATATACAAAAGGTATAATATAACTGTCCCACTGTCTGGAAGAAATAGACGGGAATAACAAAAGAAACTCCATGGCGCTGCCGAGGATCGTAAGGAGAAGCAGCTCACCGTGAAGTCAGGTCCAATCAATACTCAGAATCGAGCTCCGGTCTGATAACCAGATGCACCAGCCTCAGAACCTGTACAATTAAGTACAGAAGCGTAGCATGAGTACATAAATAAATCTGTACCCAGTGAATATCCAGTCTAACCTCGAAGAAGTAGTGACGAGAGGTCTACTTGACATTCACTAAGGTCCAACAAAATAATTTTTATCAAGATATGATGTCAGTAATAGGCATACGAGGATGAATAAAACAATAAACAATAAGAATAACTGTAATTCAAATAAATACTGGAAGTAAAATAAAAAATTACTACTTCATTTTACCTCAAATATCTTGTCACTTCAATATCCACGAAATCATTAACAATTTAACATGCGCATACGGAATAAGGATAACCGGCCTGAGCGTACGGCCCGCTCCCATGAGAGTAGGGGAACTAACACTCCGCTCGCGGAATGTAAATTGCTAAGCGGTCGCATGTACACACAATATTCTTCATAAATTTATTTTCCAGTGAAAAATTCCTTTAAATTCTCAAATTCCATGATCTCAGGGAAACAAAGCCGCATATGACATAAATTCATAAAGCATATATTTCATTTCAAGGAAAAACACAAGGCATGGCGTAGGCCTAACTACCCGGACATAACAATAATAGCCGCTACGTACGGACTCTCGTCACTTCGTACGTACGTAGCCCCCACAAACATTAGCACATAGTCATTTAAATCACCTAGGGGACAATTCCCTCTTACAAGGTTAGAAAGGAGACTCACCTCGCGTTGAACCTACTCCCCGGGTCAAGAATGCGCCTGAAACTCCGAACTCGTCTCCCAAGGACTTGAAACTAATCAAACGTTACGTAAATACATCAAATTATACTCAAAAGCATGGAATTATCCTATTTACTTAGTCATTTCATCCTACTTGAAGAAATCCCAAAATTCATCCCCGAGCCCGCATGCTCGGATTTCGGAAATTTTCGAAGCAATCACTTACCCATAACCTAAGGATCGTTAATATGTGGTTTTTGTATGATTTCATGGACAACTACGGGTAATTCCCTAGGTTTTCATAAATCCCTAGGTTACTACCCAAATCTTTGATTTTCACCAATTAGCTAGTTAATTTGACTAGGAAATTTATGAATTAAACTAACATTAGGGTAGAATTCACTTACCTTTCGGTGGCTAGGTCGTGGGGATCTTTTCCAAGCTCTCAAGGTCTCTAATGGTGGTAAGAAATGGAGAAAAATGAAGAATACCCGTGTTTTAAAGAACTCACTACCTTCTGTGGTTCCGCACCTGCGGCTCAAGGACCGCATCTGCGGTCTCGCACCTGCGAGTAAAGGCTCGCACTTGCGGAACTGGGACAAGGGGCTTGGGTTCGCACCTGCAGAACTAAGTCCGCACTAGCGGCTCCGCACCTGCGGGAAAGGGCCCGCACTTGCGAGAAGAGGGCCCATCTAGAGGTCGCACCTGCGAGGCTGGGACCGGAGCAGCGATCCTGCACCTGCGACTAGGCAACCGCACCTGTGGTCACACCATAACAGGTGCACCAGCAATTGCTGCAGCTGGTTTTAAGCCTCGTATGGTGCCCAAGAGGCACCTGGGCCTACCCGAGCCCCTGTCCAAGCATACCAACAAGTCCCAAATCATAATACGGACTCGCTCGAGCCTTCAAAACATTCAAAACAACGCTAAAACTCAAAATCACACCTCAAAACACCTAAAGATCAAACTTAAGAACTTCAAGTTCGTGAATTTGCTAACAATGCGCCGAATCGACCTATACTACTCGGAATGACATCAAATTTTGCAAGCAAGTCATGAATGACATAACAAAACTATTCCTGGTCTCAGAATTCCATTTGGACCTCGATAACACAAAAACATGTCCCCAAACCACAATATGAACTTAAGAAAGCTCTTATTTCGCTATTGGGTGCCGAAACGCTCCCCGGTCATCCAAAAACCATTCCAAACATACGCCCAAGTCTGAAATCATTATACGAAGCTATCGAAACCGTCAAAACTTGATTCCGAGGTCGTTTACTCAAAATGTTGACTGAAGTCAAAATTGGCCTTAAAGGCCAACCTTAAGGAACCAAGTGTTCCTATATCACTCTAAACACTTTCGAATCCCGAACCACCCGTCCCCGCAAGTCATAAATCACAATAAGCCGCTATGGGAAGTTTCATTTAGGGGAGCGGGGTTCGATAACGCAAAACGACCGGTCGGGTCGTTACATTCTCCACCTCTTAAACAAACGTTCGTCCTCAAACAAGTTTAGAATCATATCTAAAGTGCTGAATAAGTGAGGATATCTGCTCCGCATGTCCTCCTCGGACTCCCAGATCGCCTCCTCGACTGGTTGGCCCGTCCATTGGACCTTTACGGCAGAAACTATCTTGGATCTCAACTGGCGAACCTGCCTGTCAATAATAGAAACTGGCTCCTCCTCATAGCCCAGCCTCTCATCCAACTGAATAGTGCTGAAATCAACCACGTGAGAGAAGTCGGCGTGGTACCTCCGGAGCATGGATACGTGAAAGACCGGATGAACTCTTGATAAACTGGGAGGTAAAGCTAGCTCGTAAGAAACCTCCCTAACTCGCATCAACACCTCGAAGGGACCTATAAACCTTGGGCTCAGCTTGCGCTTCTTCCCGAACCTCAGAATGCCCTTCATCGGCGAGACCTTCAACAATACCTTGTCTCCCTCCATAAATGCTACATCACGCGCCCTCTGATCCGCGTAACTCTTCTTTCTGGACTGTGCTGTGCGGAGCCTCTCCTGAATCAGCTTCACCTTCTCCAATGCATCCTTCACCAAGTTGGTGCCATATAACTTAGCCTCGCCAGGCTCAAACCACCCGATAGGAGAACGACATCGCTGACCATACAAAGCCTCAAATGGAGCCATATCGATGCTGGACTGATAACTATTATTGTAAGCAAACTCGGCCAAAGGCAAGAACTGGTCCCACTGACCTCCGAAGTCAATCACACATGCCCTGAGCATGTCCTCCAATATCAAAACTGTACGCTCCGACTGACCATCAGTCTGAGGGTAAAATGTTGTCCTGAGATCTATCTGGGTACCCATCTCACTATGCAATGCTCTCCAGAAGTGAGAGGTGAATTGAGGACCTCGATCTGATATAATGTATACCGGCACACCGTGCAACCAGAATATCTCCCGAATGTAGATCTGGGCCAACCTCTCAGAAGTATATGTAGTAGCCACTGGAATGAAATGCGCCAATTTGGTCAATCTATCCACAATGACCCAAACCCCGTCAACTTTCCGCAAGGTCCGAGGCAACCCGACCACGAAATCCATAGTGATGCGTTCCCACTTCCACTCAGGAATGACCATCTGCTGAAGTAGGCCTCCTGGACTCTGGTGCTCATAATTAACCTGCTGGCAATTAAGACACTTAGCCACATACTCCACAATGTCCCTCTTCATCCGCCTCCACCAAAAATGCTACTTCAAATCACGATACATCTTTGTAGCACTAGGATGAACATAATATCGAGAATTGTGTGCCTCCTCTAGAATCCTCCCTCTCAGGCCATCGACATTAGGAACACATAAACGACCCTGAAGTTTCAGAACACCATCCTCGCCAATAGTAACCTCCTTGGCACCACCCTAAACCACTGTCTGTCGTAGCTCTACCAAGTATGGATCATCAAACTGTCGAGCCTTAATCTCTCCCAATAACAAAGACTGAGCAACCACATGTGCTAAAACTCGGCGAGGCTCTGAAAGGTCTAACCTCACCAGGAAATTAGCCAAGGACTGAATGTCCAAGGCTAGAGGTCTCCCCTCTGCTGCAATATAAGCCAAGCTACCCATACTCTCTGCCTTCCTGCTCAAGGCATCTGCTACCACATTTGCCTTGTCCAGATGATAAAGAATGGTGACATCATAATCCTTCAACAACTCAAGCCATCTGCGCTGCCTCAAATTAAGATCCCTCTGCTTGAACAAGTGCTGCAAGTTGCGGTGGTCTGTATAAACCTCACAGGACACCCCATACAAGTAGTGCCTCCAAATCTTAAGAGCATGAAAAATCGCTGCCAACTCTAAATCGTACATAGAGTAATTCTTCTCATGCACCTTCAATTGGCGCGAAGCATAAGCAATAACTCTCCCTTCCTGCATCAACACACATCCCAAACCGATGCGTGAAGTGTCTCAATACACTGTATATATCCCCGAATCGAAAGGCAATACCAGAACTGGTGCTGAGGTCAATGCTGTCTTGAGCTTCTGAAAGCTCGCCTCACACTTGTTGGACCATCGGAACGGGGTATTCTTCTAAATCAATCTAGTCAATGGAGCTGCAATAGAAGAGAACCCATCCACAAATCGGCGATAGTAGCCAGCTATGCCCAAAAAGCTCCTGATCTCTGTAGCTGAAGTAGGACGCGACCAACTCTGAACTGCCTCAATCTTCTCCGGATCAACCTTGATACCCTCTCCGGATACCACATGCCCCAAGAATGTCACGGAATCCAACCAGAACTCACACTTGGAGAACTTAGCATATAACTTCTGTTCTCGCAAAGTCTGGAGCAAAACTCTCAAATGCTGCTCGTGCTTCCCTAGGCTATGTGAGTAAATCAAAATGTCATCAATGAAGAAAGTGACAAAGGAATCAATATACGGCCTGAACACCTTGTTCATCAAGTCCATAAATACTGCTGGGGCATTAGTTAAGCCAAAGGACATCACCAGGAACTCATAATGGCTATATCTCGTATGAAAAGCAGTCTTCGGAACATCGGAGGCCCGAATCTTCAACTGATGATATCCCGATCTCAAATAAATCTTAGTAAACACCCGAGCACCCTGCAACTGGTCAAACAAATCATCGATGCGCGGCAAAGGATACTTGTTCAACTGGCGGTAATCAATACACATCCGCATGGACCCATCCTTCTTCTTCACGAATAGGACTGGAGCACCCCACGGCAATACACTCGGTCTGATGAACCCCTTAGCCAACAACTCCTCAAGCTGTTCCTTCAACTCCTTCAACTCTTTCGGAGCCATACGGTATGGAGGAATAGATATAGGATGGGTGCTTGGAGCTAAATCAATGCAGAAATCAATATCACGATCCGGAGGCATGCCTGGAAGGTCTGAAGCAAATACATCAACAAACTGTCGAACAACTGGAACTGAATCAATCGTCGGAGACCCGACGGTGGTGTCCCGCACATAAGCAAGATACACCAAACAACCCTTCTCGACCAAGTGTCGAGCCTTCAGGAATGAAACAACCCGGCTGGCTGCACTAACTGAGGAACCTCTCCACTCCAGCCTAGGAGACTCGGACATGGCTAAAGTAACTGTCTTGGCATGGAAATCTAGCACGACATGATAAGGAGATAGCCAATACATGCCTATAATAACCTCAAAATCAACCATGTCGAGCAATAAAAGGTCTGCTCGTGTCTCAAACCCACAGAAGGTGACCACACAAGACCGATAGATCCGGTCTACCACCACAGAATCACCCACATGAGTGGACACATATATAGGAGAACCCAAGGACTCACGAGGAACATCCAGAAAATGAGCAAATAATGCTGAAACATATGAATAGGTGGATCCTGGATCAAATAACACTGATGCCTCCCTACCACATACTGAAATAATACCTGTAATCACAGCATCTAAGGCCACTGCATCTAATCTGGCCGGAATATGATAGAATCTAGCTGGAGCACCGGAAGACTAAGCTCCGCCAGAATGAACAGGAGCTGGCTGACCTCCCCCTGACTGGCCTCCACCTCTAGGACGACCCCTGCCGCCCTGTCCTCCACCTCTAGGTGGCCGGACTACTGGTGCTGGACCCATAGGCTGATAACCCTGCTGCACAGCTTTGCCCCGAAACCTGGGACAATGCCTCTTCATATGACCTGGATCCCCACACTCATAACAATCTCCAGGTATCATAGCCTGATGCACCGAAGAGGAACCCTGAATGGCCGGAGAGCGATGTGTACTCTCTCGCGTAGCACTGAAGTAGGGACTGGAGGATCTCGGATGACTAGAATAACCACTGGGTGAACTCTGAATGGCTGGAGGGCGGTAGGAACACTCTGGCATGGCGCTGAAATGAGGCCTCACTGGAACACCTCGGGGAGGTGGTGGGGTCGCTGAATATAAAGGCCTGCTGGGCTCACCACTACCAAACTGACCTCTGCCCCTAACTGGGGAACCTCTGAAATCTCCGGAGAATCTAGCCCTCTTGTCCTGCTGCCCCTGCTCCTCGACCGATACCCCTCGATCCTGCAGGCAATCTCCACGACAAGCTGATAAGGAGTACCCATCTCCACCTCTCGGGCCATGGTGGCCCTAATACCTGGATGCAACCCAGCCATAAATCTCCGCACTCTCTTAACATCAGTAGGTAGTATCATGAGTGAATGGAGAGACAACTCTAAAAATCTAGCCTCATAGTCTGTTACTGACATTTGTCCCTGCTCCAGCTGCTCAAACTGATACCGAAGCTCTACCCTCTCAGAGGGTGGGATATATCTGTCTAGAAACATCTGAGTGAACTGCTCCCAAGTGATAGGAGGAGAATTTGCTGGCCTGTTGAGAATATAAGACTGCCACCATCTGCGAGCTCTGCCCTCCAACTGAAAGGTAGTGAAATCCACTCCATGGGACTCTAGTATCCTCATGTTGTGCAGTTTATCCCTGCACCTGTCAATGAAATCCTGGGCATCCTCGCCTCGCTCACCCCTGAAGACTGGAGGGTGCAATCGAGTCCATCTATCCAATAACTTCTGCGGATCACCGTCCGCAGCTGGTCTGGGCACAGGTGTTGCTGCCACAGGCTGGACCCCATCCACGGGCAGTGTACCCGAGGTATGATATATTGCTACTGCCTGACTTGCGGCCTGGGCGGTAGGGGTCTAGGCTCCCCCTCCCACCTGAGATATGGCAAGATCCGCTGGGAATAAGCCAACCTGGGATATAATGTCCATAAACCGCATCATACGGCCCATGACCTCCTGGAAGGCTGGCGCCGTCATGAAGTCCACTAGAGAAGGATCTGCTGGGGGCACCTCGTCCTGCTCCTCTATGATAGGATCCTCTGGTGGTGGTACAACTGGAATAGCTCTGGGATGCCCTCGTCCCCTACCTCGGGTCGGTGCCCTCCCCCGGCCTCTGCCACACCCTCGGACAACGGGGGTAGCGGCTCCCCCGGGTCTGGAACATCTGATGCGCGCGTCCTCACCATCTGTGAGATAATAGAAGAATGAGTTTTAGTAAACCATCGTCTGCACGATAGAATATGAATAAAGAGAGGTTTCCTAACACCCTATAGCCTCCTGAAGATAAGTACATACGTCTCCGTACCGATCTACAAGACTCTACTGGGTTTGCCCGTGCATCGTGAGACCTACGTGAACCTAGAGCTCTGATACCATGTTGTCACGACCCAAAATCCTAACTCAGGTTGTGATGGTGCCCAACACCGGGGTTAGGCAATCCAACACTCAGATTACTAAGGATTTTCCCGTATTTGATTAAACATCCCAACACGTGCCAAGTTTTAAGGTTCAAAACATTAATTGAAAAGGATAATTAGCCAATTTAACCAAAAGCAGTCATAAAGAGGCGTGAGCCAATATATATATAGACCCGCAAACCATAATATCTACCACGTGTGTGCCAGGAACTAGTGTCACAAGTCCTACGGGCATGCTAACAGAATATACAAAAGGTATAATATAACTGTCCCACTATTTGGAAGAAATAGACGGGAATAACAAAAGAAATTCCATGGTGCTGCGGAGGATCGTTAGGATAAGCAGATCATCGTGAAGTCAGGTCCAATCTATACTCAGAATCGAGCTCCGGTCTGATAACCAGATGCACCAGCCTCAAAACCTGTACAATTAAGTACAGAAGCATAGCATGAATACATAAATAAATATGTACCCAGTGAGTTTCCAGTCTAACCTCGAAGAAGTAGTGACGAGAGGTCGACTTGACACTCACTAAGGTCCAACAAAATAATTTTATCAAGATATGATGTCAGTAATAGGCATACGAGTATGAATAAAATAGTAAACATTAAAGATAACTGTAATTCAAATAAATACTGGAAGTAAAATAAAAAAATACTACTTCATTTCCCCCCAAATATCTGTCACTTCAATATCCATTAAATCATTAACAATTTAACATGTGCATACGGAATAAGGACAACCGTCCTGAGCCATCATAATAATCATATATGTGCACTGCCGAGGGTCAAACGGCCCGAACGATAATTATATCTTTCAATCTCGCCGTGGCATACGGCCCGCTCCCATAAGAGTAGGGGAAATAACACTCCGCTCGCGGAATGTAAATTGCGAAGCGGTCACATGCATACACAATATTCTTCATAAATTTGTTTTCCAGTGAACAATTCCTTTAAATTCTCATATTCCATGATCTCAGGGAAACAAAGCCGCATATCACATAAATTCATAAAGCATATAGTTCATTTCAAGGAAAAACATAAGGCATGGCGTAGGCCTAACTACCCGGACATAACAATAATAGCCGCTACGTACGGACTCTCGTCACTTCGTACATACGTAGCTCCCACAAACATTAGCACATAGTCATTTAAATCACCTAGGGGGACAATTCCCTATTACAAGGTTAGAAAGGAGACTCACCTCATGTAGAACCTACTCCCCGGGTCAAGAATGCGCCTGAAACTCCGAACTCGTCTCCCAAGGACTCGAAACTAACCAAACGTTACGTAAATACATCAAATTATACTCAAAAGCATGGAATTATCCTATTTACTTAGTCATTTCATCCTACTTGAAGAAATCCCAAAATTCATCCCCGGGCCCGCATGCTCGGATTTCGAAAATTTTCGAAGGAATCACTTACCCATAACCTAAGGATCGTTAATATGTGGTTTTTGTATGATTTCATGGCCAATTAACGGGTAATTCCCTAAGTTTTTATAAAGCCCTAGGTTTCTACCCAAATCCTTGATTTTCACTAATTAGGTAGTTAATAATTCTAGGAATTCATGCATTAAACTAACATTAGGGTAGAATTCACTTACCTTTCAGTAGTTAGGTCGTGGGGATCTTTTCCAAGCTCTCAAGGTCTCTAATGGTGGGAAGTAATGGAGAAAAATGAAGAATTCCCGTGTTTTAAAGAACTCACTACCTCTTTTGGTTCCGCACCTGCGGCTCAAGGACCGCACCTGCGGTCTTGCATCTGCGAGTAAAGGCTCGCACCTGCGGAACTGAGACAAGGGGTCTGGGCTCGCACCTACGGAACTGAGTCCACACCAGTGGCTCCACATTTGCAGGAAAGGGCCCGCACCTGCGAGAAGAGGGCAGCCCATATGGAGGTCGCACCTGCGAGGCTGGGACCGCATGAGCGATCCCACACCTGCGACTGGGCAACCGCACCTGCAGTCACACCAGAACAGGTGCACCAGCAATTGCTTTAGCTGGTTTTTAGCCTCGTATGGTGCCCGAGAGGCACCTAGGCCCACCTGAGCCCCTGTCCAAGTATACCAACAAGTCCCAAATCATAATACAGACTTTCTCGAGCCTTCAGAACATTAAAAACAACGCTAAAACTCAAAATCACACCTCAAAACCCCTAAAGATCAAACTTAAGAACTTCAAGTTCGTGAATTTGCTAACAATGCGCCGAATCGACCTATACTACTCAGAATGACACCAAATTTTGCAAGCAAGTCATGAATGACATAACGGAACTATTCCCGAAACCAGAATATGAACTTAAGGAAAATTTTATTTCGCTATTGGGCGCTAAAATGCTCCCAGGTCATCCAAAACCCATTCTGAACATACTCCCAAGTCCAAAATCTTCATACGAAGCTACCGAAATTGTCGAAACTCGATTCTGAGGTCGTTTACTTAAAATAATGACCGAAGTCAAACTTGGCCTTAAAGGCCAACCTTAAGGAACCAAGTGTTCCTATATCATTCTAAACACTTCCGAATCCCGAACCACCCATCCCCGCAAGTTATAAATCACAATAAGCCGCTATGGGAAGTTTAATTTAGGGGAACGGGGTCTGATAACACAAAACGATAGGTCGGGTCATTACACCACAGCCCACGACAGACAATTTGGCCACATCGATAGTAGTCCCGGAGATACAGGCAGATTCGTTCCAAATCACAAACAATATGCTGCATATGTTGCAAACAAGGGACTATTCTCGGGGTCATACATTGAAGATCCCCAATAGCACTTGAAGAGTTTCCTGTCAATATGCCAAACACAAAGACAACACAACGTGACTCCGGAAGCAATAAAGATGTTTGTCGCCCCCCTCTTTCCTCGCGGAGATCGGGTTTATGACATTCGATTGAGACAATTCTTTCCTTTTGGGAAAGGGGTTTGTGTTTTTGAGAGTCGCCACCTAACGATTTTTAAAGGTGTGTTAGGACACCAAAGGGGTTCATTTACAACTACGTTGTTAACCAGAGATAGGGTAAGGGCTTGAAACTATCCTAAAGGAAAGGTGTTAGGCACCCCTCAAGATCCACAAGTGTGGTTCCCGGCCAAACAGCTTTTGTGAATTTGTACGGCTTAACAAATAAACAAATAAAGGCTCAAATAAGAGGGGATTTAAGTCTAAAGCATGCAGATGTTTGAAAATCATAAAGAAGGTTAGATTTTGAAAGGATTACGATCTAAGCATATAAAGGGTATCCTAGGTTTATAATAATATGGATCACATCAATGCAATACCCGGTAATCACTCCTCGAAGAGGGGCTACATGTGGTATTAGCGCACCGATCATCATATCCATATTCTACCCTTTCCCACCCCGTGAAAGTAACTAAATCGAGTGTTGGTCTCGACCTCTATCGCATGCTGTTACCCGTCCCTTCCTATCAGTCCCGGAGGAAATTAGGACTCCTATCCTAAAGAGAGGTGCTAGGCAGACCCTCATGTTTTAAAGGTAAAAATTCTAGGGCGACAGATAACAAAAGAGGTAGGACTTCACATAAGGGAAGAACATGGAAAGCAATTAAGGGGCTCAAGTATACCTCCACACATAGTACACATAAACAACATGACTCATACACAGTTAAGGTCTAGGTTCAGGTTCAGATCCTAAGCATGGTATCTAAGTGATAACACAGACAGATTTATTGCATAACTCAGAGAGGAAGTCTTAATCAGGCTTGCCTACTGGTTTTAAACAAGCTGACAGTTGAACACTAATCACAAAGGACAGTTCTACTTTTTTTTCTCTATGGCTAATTACCTAATACTTGCCTAGGCGTGTAGCAGTTATGATGCATATGCAGTTGCTAAAACAGGATCTCTAAATGCACATAGAATCACAACATTATGCACAATTTCAGGAATAACATAGGTGACAGATTTTAATTGTTGTTTACCTAGAACATGATCTCTACGTGTATAGCATGATGAGACATGATTGCAGTTTTTGTTACCATTATTTATTCCAGGAAGGGACTTCCAAATGAAGCTTCAGGACACGTTTATATGAGCAGAATTACATAATATCACATTACTTAATTATTAGTCATATAGGCAGGATCTCTAAGTGAGGGCAATGAATGATGACATGCTGAAAACAATACATATAAATCCTAAATAGCATGATATCTAATGCATGGAATGTTGTACCTAAACGTGGCTGCTATTGCGCATAGAGAAAATAAACCTGGAAACATGGTCTTTACCCTTAATTATACTACAACATGCATATCACCCACCCATTTTCACTATCCGACCCCAGAGTTGTTTACAATTAATTATTAAAGACCATGGGATATGAATTACACAACTGAAATAGAAGAAAAATAAGAAGTTAACTATAGGGAGCCTACAGAATAGGCCCAGATCTCCATGTCCTCAATTCCAAGTAATGTTTCACAGCCTTTTCATAATCCGGGTGTGTCAGAGTTCCCTAAAGACCTCAAAGGATCCTGGGCAGTGCTCACACCCAGATTTCATAGCCAAGATAGAGTAAGTGTAGTGTGGAAAGGCCAGCTCTTGTGTGTCAAAGTTCAGAGTCAAGGATCCCAAGGCAATTCTCACACAAGAGGGGCAGAACCTAATCTAAGAGTATAGTGGAAGTGCTCATAGTGAGTAAGAACAGTTTTGAGAAAGATAGAGGTTTAATGAAAATTAGCTTGAAAAGGGTAAGGCAGTAGCATAACCAACATACTCAAACAGCACACACAGAACAATAAACAGGAATTAAGACAAGTTCAGCAACCACAAGCAGGGAGATGAGGGATTGGGGACAAGTATGAAGCACATAGAAACAGGCTTGCACACAAGTAGGCCTCAGAAAAGTATTACAAGACTTAAACTGTCATAGCATAGTCCTTTACACGAATTCATATAAGGATCCAATAGCATCAGGTTGAGGGGTGTTAGAGTACACACTATGTTCAGAACTACATGCTTATCATGTACTGGGGTCAGGTGATAGGGCAGAAGTTTTAATGGGACATATAGAAAGTAATAGACATGCTAAACTAGAGAGTAACCATATAGATAGTTTAATAAATAGGCATGCTAGTTGCAGGGTAAGAAATAAAACCATAAGTAGACACATAATAGGAATAAAAAGAACTATAATACAGACTGAAGCATGTTGTTTTGGAAACCTTAAAATTAAACTGAGAACATACCAGCTAGATGATGAAGTAAGTGCAGAGTAAATGAGTAGTAGTGTGCAGAGAAGGAGAGAAACAATGTATAGAAAAATATAGACCAATAGAGCAGTAATGCAAATAGAACAATGGCACAGTAGAGCAAGTAGAGTAATAGAGTTAATCAATCTTGGCTTTTAGCCGACTGAGTAGCAAACAAACTACAAGAGAGAAAGAAAAATTCAAAACAGAGTATGTTTGTGTGTGAGAGGGAGAGCTTGAACTATTTGTGTCTTGTGCTAATGAGAGAGTAGAGTATATATAGTTTTGAAAATAGGCAGAAAATAAGGTAATAAATAAAGGTTTAACATAATTATGGAAGTAATCACAATTAGAATCCAATTAATACAAGTACTCCCTTTAATCAAGGAGTCATAGCTCAAACAGATACCAATAGGGATAATCAAGGAAAGAAAATCAGTTGAGAAAGACTGATTTTACCATATAAGGGGTAGTAAAATTATAGAGCATATGATTGAGTCTAAGTACAGAATATACCAATTAAGGAAAGTATATAAGAATTAATTTGACAGCAGGTTTATTCACAAAAAATAAGGCAAGACAAGTTTAATTATGGAAATTAGTAAGAGAGTCTTCGAATGAGGTTCTAATCATAGGGAATCATTATCAATTAAGGAAAATATCACACAGTAAGGAAATACTCGAAATCAGGCAGTCAAAATTATGCAAAATCAGTGAAGTATCAATCATAGAGATTCAGGGATTCACAAATAGAAAACGATACTGATTTAGGAGGAATTGACACAAGCTTATGAGAACAGACAGAATAAACTCACAAATAGACGAAAATCATAAACCCTAACAAGCAAACATAGGGAAAAATCACATGAATCATGGATTCACATAGAGCATGGTCTTAAATTAAATGAATAAATGTAATACATGCAGGAGAAGTGAAGATTCAACAACATTGATGAACAACAATCGAGGGAATCACATAATAGGCAGGAATAATTGCAATCAGAAACCTAACAAGCAAACATAGGGTAAAAATTATAGAATCACAATATTCATGAGAAAACAGTACACATAATAGAACATATCATCAGAAACAACTCAGAATCCTAGGATTAGAACTAAGGAAATTAGGGTTTTCAACAGAATAACTCGAATAGAGGAGAAAGCTTAAACAAGCATTTTAAACATAGAGACTCGCAGATTAATACAAAAATCAGAAGAAAGAAGCGTTTTTGAAAAGGTGTTTAAGAACCCTAATTCGAAGATGAAGAGTCGTTTTGAGAAAATCGGAAAACCTTTAAGGGAAAATAGCAAGATAACTCTGGATATACCCAGATTTATCACAGGTCTAAGAAAATAAATAGTTTAGTAGTTAGGGTTTCAAAGAGAACCCAGAGAGAAGGAGAAGTAACTCAAAATCACCGGTGTTAACCGGAAAGCGGTAAAAAGCTTACTCGGACGGCCATGGATGGCCGGAAAATGGCATGAGAAACCATGGGAGGTGAGTGAACTAGCTCTGGTTCACTTGAAGGCCTCAAAACGATGACACACGTTCAAGGGGGAGCCATAAGGCTGGTAGGTGACGAGACCACCATGGATTCCGGCAGGGAGACGGCCGGAGAAGGGAGGATACAAGCTCAGCAGGTGGATCGTTTAGAGAGAGATGAGAGGAGAGGACGACGGAGTGTAAAGATAGAATGAGAGGGGGAAAGGAGGGTTTGGGGTAGGTCGTTTAGGATTAATTAAGGAAAGGGGTAATCTGAGTCGTTAATCAAAATGATCAACGACCAGGATTTAAGAGGACCTGGGCCGGGTTAGGTAGAGCTTTGGTCTTGGGTCATTTTAATTGGGGTTTGGGCTGGTTTTAATAGGTTAGAATTGAAATGAAAAATGGCTATTCGTTAAATACCCCATAAATATAGATAAATAATTTATAAAAATAGCTGATAATTATAAAAATGAAACTGATGCTTAATAAAATTAAATTAACATGATTAATTAGTATTTAAAATATAAAATAACTAATTATTGGGCTAAAATAGCATAAAACATATGATTAGGCTATAATTGTAAAGTTATTGCAATTATAGCTAAAGAGTGCCAATCTGACTAATTGTGAAATAACTTGGTCTTAGTAGGACCCTAAATAATAAATTAAATCAAGAAATACTTTTGAAATTGTTTGTAATGCAATTTTGTAATTAATTATTAGAAATAAAATACTAGATAAATTAAAATAAATTAATAAAAATATGGGAAAATTATAGAAAAATACCAATTGCTATGAAAGTATGATTTTGAAGGTATATATGCAAATTAAAGATAATTTGAGAAAAAATTGGGTATCAACAATGTTGTTGTTTCCATTCTCTGTGACAGGAGGAGCCCAGACTTGGCTAAATTCACTCCCATAAATTCCATAAATACCTGAAAGGAGTTGGTCAAGCAATTTGTGAACAAATTTCATCCACCCAACAAGACTACTCAACAAATTGATGAGATCTTGAGCTTCAGACAAAAACCAACAGAAACATTGCAAGAGACGTGGGAAAGATTTAAAGGTCTGTTGGTTGTATGTCCACACCATGGTATTCCTGAGCAGATGTTGGGGCAGAGATTTTACATGGGTCTGGTAGATAGTGTAAAAGCTAATGTTGATGCTTCAGCTGGTGGTGCATTCCTGAGTAAAACGTTCAGAGTGAGCAAGATCTTGCTCGACAAGATGTCCCAGAACTCAGGGTGGACAAACAGAAACGCACCCATCACTCTGGTGGTCCACTCAGTGGAGTTAGATCCAGCGAACTATCTTGATGAAAATATGGCCACATTAATGACACAAATGAGCATCCTCACCAAAAAGGTGGAAGAGTCAGGTCAGAAACAACAAGTGCATATAGTTGATACAACCAATGGGGGATTTTGTACATTTTGCATCAGTCAACCAGTTGGTAACCAGTGGAGCGCTGAGGGGGATCACCAACACTATCCTGAGGACATGAATTATGTGTCCAACTATGGGGGTCAAAGACCAGGTGGTCAAAATTGGGGGCAACAAAATCAGCAATACAGGCCAGCCCAGCAGTAGCATAATCATGGTAACATGGGGGCCATGCGACCATAGGGTAATATGGCACCTTACCAAAGGCCACAGGGCTATCACAACTAGAATCAGCAGCAGGGGTATCATCCACCTCAACAATAACATAATGGGAGACAGGAAGATGGATTCACTAGGCTCGAGGCAATGATGAAATAGTTGATTGGGTCTAATGCAAAAATAAGTGAAAGAGTAGATTCACACGAGTCAGCTATCAAAAATATTGAGCTCTAAATGGGTCGGATTTCGATGTCACTGAATCATCGTCCTCATGGGACGTTAGCTGTAGACACTTAGGTAAATCCAAAAGATCATGGCCCAAAGCAACTGATGACAGTGGGTCTACGTAATGGTAGAGACCTGGACTTGGAGCAAGATAGGGCCCGAGAAAGCAGGCCTGTTGAGACACTTGTGCCAGTGCCTATTGAGCTAGATGACTCAACATGACTGACTGAGGTGACAATGCAACATGCACAGGAAGAGGACAACAAACAAAATGAGGCTGAGAAAGAAGCTAAGACAACACAGGAATCGGTATTGGAGGCAACACCTGAAAAAGAGAAAGCCCAAATCACAGAAAAGAAGCGACCTCCAGCACCATTCCCACAGAGACTAGCCAAATATCACAAAGATGAGTAGTACAATAAGTTCTTAGACATGTTGAAAAAAATTTAGGTAAATATTCCATTGATCGATGCTTTAAAATAAATGCCTGGTTATGGAAAAATGATGAAGGATCCTGCAAGTTCGATTTCCAAGACTAGGCCACAGTGACTCTAACTCAGACATGCAGTGCTATTGTAACAAGACCCGTTGTTGAGAAATTGGCAGACCCAGGGAGTTTCACAATTCCCTGCACCATAGGTAACTATGCTTTTGCCAAGGCACTTTGTGATTTAGGGGCAAGCCTAAATCTTATGCCCCTAGATATCTCTAAAAGGCTTGGAATTGGACGAGCTAGACCCACGTTTATGTTGTTGCAGCTGGCTGATAGAACTGTAAAGAGGACCTCAGGTATTCTTGATGACGTGTTGGTACAGGTAGGGAAATTTGTGTTCCCTGCAGACTTTGTAATTCTGGACTGTAGGGTGGATGAAGAAATTCCCATAATCTTGGGAAGGCCATTCTTGGCCACGGGCGAGCTCTGATTGAATGCGAAACTGGAGAGCTCAAGATGAGGTTAAATGACGAAGAGATAATGTTCAACGTGCAGAAATCTATGAGGCGACCAAGTGAATTCGCCAATTGTTCTTTAATTGGTGTCGTGGATGTAATCCTGGAAGAGGATGATGAGACCTTAAACATTGAGGACCCTCTAGCTGCATGTCTGATGAATTTAGATGAGGTGAATGGTGAAGAATTGGCGAAATGGGTGCTTTCTCTTGAGGGCAAAGGTTTTTGGAAGAGATCACTCGAACTCGAGCCCCTACACTTAGAGAAAAGGGAAACTCCTCCAGCCAAGCCATCCATAGAAGAACCGCCCAAGCTGGAGTTGAAGCCACTGCCCGCCCATCTCAGGTATGCATTATTAGGACCTAACTCCATATTACATATATCTCATCTAGTTTGTTAGATGTGCAGGCAAAAAAGCTTTTGCAGGTACTGACAGAGTGCAAGACTTCCATTGGGTGGACCATGGCAGATATTAAGGGGATCAACCCGGAATTTTGTATGCATAAAATTCTGCTGGAAGACGGGCACAAACCTTCCATAGAACACCAAAGAAGGCTGAACCCCAATATGAAGGAAAAGGTGAAGAAAGAAGTCATTAAGTGGTTAGATGCGGGAATCATCTTGCCCATCTCTGACAACAGCTGGGTTATCCCAGTGCAATGTGTTCCTAAAAAGGGTGGAATGACGGTGGTGAAAAATGATAAATGAACTGATCTCCATACGAACCGTCACAGGCTGGAGAATTTGCATGGATTACAGGAAGCTCAACTTAGCCACCCGGAAAGACCACTTCCCACTTCCCTTCATTGATCAGATGCTTGACAGACTGGCAGGGAGGTCCCACTTTTATTTTCTGGATGGGTACTCAGGATACACTCAAATCTCCATCGCACCAGAGGACAGAGAGAAGACCTCATTCACATGCCCTTATGGGATCTTTGCCTTCCGGAGGATGCCCTTTGGCCTATGCAATGCACCCGCCACATTCCAAAGATGCATGATGGCCATATTCACAAACATGGTAGAAGACATAATTTAGGTTTTCATGGATGATTTCTCAGTGGTGGAAAACTCATTCGATGAGTGCCTTACAAATCTGACCAGAGTTTTGAAAAGGTGCATTGAGACTAACCTGGTACTTAATTGGGAAAAGTGCCATTTCATGGTACAAGAAGGTATAGTCTTTGGACACCTAGTATCAAGCAAGGGCATTGTGGTGGACCGTGCAAAAGTTGATGTAATAGCAAATTTTCCACCTCCCACACCAGTCAAAGCGATAAGGAGCTTCATCGGACATGCCGGTTTTTACCGGAGATTCATAAAGGACTTTTAAAAAATTTCTAACCCTCTGTGTAAATTGCTAGAATAGGATCACCCCTTTATTTTTTCTGATGATTGCAGGGTAGCATTCGAGGAATTGGAGAAGAAGCTAGTCACATCATCCATCATTGTTGCCCCCAACTGGGAGAAACCATTCGAGCTAATGTGTGACGCAAGTGACTACACAGTAGGAGCAGTGTTAGGACAAAGGAAGCATAAAATAATGCACCCAATTTACTACGCAAGTATAACGTTGAGTGGAGCACAACTGAACTACACTATAACAGAGAAAGAGATGCTGGTTGTAGTGTTCGTATTTGACAAGTTCAGATTGTACCCGATTGGCTCAAAGGTAATTGTATATACTGATCATGCTGCTCTCAGGTACCTGATCGAAAAGAAGGAGTCAAAATTGTGCCTGATTCATTGGGTGCTGCTGCTGCAAGAGTTCGACTTGGAAATCCGTGACCGTAAGGGCACGTTAAATCAGGTCGCTGACCACTTATCGCGACTGGAAGGACCTGAAAAATCAATGGAGGTAGAGGATATTCTGGAAACCTTTCCAGACGAGCAGCTACTTGCCACAAGCCTTGAGGAAGTGCCATGTTATGCAGACAAGCAAACTACCTGGCAAGCGGTATAGTTCCCTATGACTTTTCCTTTGTCTAAAAGAAAAAAATTAACCGTGACTGCCGCATGTATTACTGGGATGAACCTTATTTGTTTCGGATTTGTGTTGACAATATGATCCGGAGGTGTGTCCCCGAGATAAATCAGTATTCTGTTTTGCAGGCATGTCACACATCGACATATGGCAGACATTTTGGAGGAGTAAGGACGGGCGTGAAAGTTCTAGAAGCCGGGTTCTACTGGCCAACTGTGTTTAAGGATGCACATCTATGGGTCAAGGGCTGTGACGAATGCCAGTGAACCAGGAACATTTCCCGTCACCATGAGATGCCCATGGACCCAATTCAGGAGGTTGAAGTATTCGATGTTTGGAGAATAGACTTTCAAGGGTCCCTTCGTCAGTTCCTATGGCAATAAGTACATACTTGTTGCTGTAGATTATGTGTCCAAATGGGTGGAAGATGCATCACTCCCCACCAATGATGCAAGGGTGGTGATTAGGTTTTTGAAGAAGAATATATTCACCCGTTTCGGGACCCCAAGAGCCATAATCAGTGACAGAGGTGCTCACTTCTGCAATTGAGCCTTTGAGAAATTGCTGGCGAAATATGATGTACGCCATAAGGTGGAAACTCCATACCATCCTCAGACCAGTGGGCAGGTCGAAGTATCGAATAGAGAGATAAAGAGTGTGTTGACCAAAACTGTGAATGCCACAAGAACAGATTGGGCGAAAAAAATTAGATGACGCACTCTGGGCCTATAGAACTGCATTCAAAACACCAATTGGCATTTCACCATAAAAGTTGGTGTTTGGAAGGGCCTGTCACTTGCCAGTGGAGTTAGAACATAGAGCTTAGTGGGCGCTGAGACAACTGAATTTAGACATAGAAGTTGCGGGAACGAATAGAGTCACGAAATTGCACGACTGGATGAATTCCGTTACCTTGCATTTGAAAGCACAAGGTTATACAAAGAAAGAATGAAGAGGTTGCACAACAAGAATATTGTTGAACAAAATTTCAAATCCGGAGATATGTTATTGCTGTATAATTCAAGATTAAGGTTACTTCCGAGTAAACTTAAGTCACGATGGTCTGGTCCATTTCGTGTGGTTGAAGTGCTCCCTTCGGGTGCCATAGAGATTTCCTCAGAAAATGACTCTCACATGTTTAGAGTCAATGGACATAGTTTGAAACCATATGTGGGCATGGATGAAGTCAAGGACGTGTTAGTGATTCATTTGACTGAGCCCCTGAGGTCAACTGAGCCTTAAACACGCTCATCTACGTCGTGCCGCGACCTTAAATCAAGAGCTTCTTGGGAGGCAACCCATGTTTTCTTTTGTTTTTTCCTTTTGCTTTGTTGTTGTACTTAATGTGTATGATAATAACCGAAATATTAGTGTATAGGGGAAGATTGGTGCATATTTGGAGAAGTCGGGGGAAAGAACCAACTCCGGAAAGGTAAAAAACGTGATAAAAACAAGTAAATTACGGAAGTACGTCACCGCGACCGCGACCGCGGTGGAATACAATTGTTCTGTCTTGGGTTCACCGCGACCGCGGTCAGGGCGCGGATCGACCGCGGTGGAATACATTAGTTCTGTCGCGGTCCACTCCGATCACGGACCGACCACGGTGGATTAATGCTTCTCTTCCTCCGGTCACCAGGTAAGTTTAAATTTTTTTTTTTAGTTTATTTTTTTTTCTTTCTCTTTTCTAAACTAATTTAAATTACACCCACCCCCTACCCGCCCCCCACTTTCCCCAAACCGCCTCTTACTCTAAATCCCTAATCCCACGCCTCCTCCTCTTCTTCTTCTTCTTCTTTCTCTCCCAAACCTCTTTCCCTTTCGCGCACACACACACACACACACATCCGAGCCCCCCTCCTCCCCAATCTCCCATCCACTCCGAAATTCTCCTCCTTTTTCCCCTCTCTCAACTCTACAATTCCCAGGTATATAATGCTTCTTTCTTTCTTCTTATTTCTTTCTCTTTTGTAATTGTACTTAGAGAAGTGTTGTAGTATTTAGAGTAAGATTTTTGTTTTCTTTTCTTCTTTTTAGTTGGTAATGTGTAAAATATGGTAGAAATAACATGATGTTGTTGTTTGAAGTTAATTGTAGTAGGGTGGAGTTTGTGTAGTGATTGTGGTTGATTTGGGGGAGAATTTGTACGTACATGGGCTAAGTTTATGAAATAATCATTCACAGCACACTAGGTGCTTGTGAAATTGCCCCATTGAGATATACTTGTTAATGTGACCATATTGGTGGTGAAGTCTGAGTAAGCACCCTGGGTTCGCACATCTCAAACCCTCGCTAATAGTAGCCTTTCATTTGTCAGGTACAATGCATCAATCAAGGAAAAGACGTGCCACAGGTGCATCGCCAGTAGGTCCGGTGGTTCATCCCGAGCTCGAGCTCAAGCGAGTTCGAGCCAGTTTGACAACACCCGCATTGTATCCAAATTGGCTCAAGATAGATATAATGCAAAATCATCTAGGAAGTTGGTGCCTGAAGTGCACATTGAGAGGGTTGCGTTAAGAGTTGAATGCCCACAGATTTACGACGAGTTGAGGAGACGTTANAGGGTGCCTCCTCCTCTTCTTCTTCTTCTTCTTTCTCTCCCAAACCTCTTTCCCTTTCGCGCACACACACACACACACACATCCGAGCCCCCCTCCTCCCCAATCTCCCATCCACTCCGAAATTCTCCTCCTTTTTCCCCTCTCTCAACTCTACAATTCCCAGGTATATAATGCTTCTTTCTTTCTTCTTATTTCTTTCTCTTTTGTAATTGTACTTAGAGAAGTGTTGTAGTATTTAGAGTAAGATTTTTGTTTTCTTTTCTTCTTTTTAGTTGGTAATGTGTAAAATATGGTAGAAATAACATGATGTTGTTGTTTGAAGTTAATTGTAGTAGGGTGGAGTTTGTGTAGTGATTGTGGTTGATTTGGGGGAGAATTTGTACGTACATGGGCTAAGTTTATGAAATAATCATTCACAGCACACTAGGTGCTTGTGAAATTGCCCCATTGAGATATACTTGTTAATGTGACCATATTGGTGGTGAAGTCTGAGTAAGCACCCTGGGTTCGCACATCTCAAACCCTCGCTAATAGTAGCCTTTCATTTGTCAGGTACAATGCATCAATCAAGGAAAAGACGTGCCACAGGTGCATCGCCAGTAGGTCCGGTGGTTCATCCCGAGCTCGAGCTCAAGCGAGTTCGAGCCAGTTTGACAACACCCGCATTGTATCCAAATTGGCTCAAGATAGATATAATGCAAAATCATCTAGGAAGTTGGTGCCTGAAGTGCACATTGAGAGGGTTGCGTTAAGAGTTGAATGCCCACAGATTTACGACGAGTTGAGGAGACGTTAGCTGGGCATCTTCTTTGATGAGCTGGAAGAGGTCAATATTATGATGGTCCAGGAATTCTATGCTAACTTCCCGGACCATGTCGATAGAGTATTCATAGTACGAAACACCCCGGTAAATGTGTCTCTTGAGGCCATCCGTTGAGTGTACTAGTTGTCGTTCTTCACCGGAGATACAGACTACTACCAGGATTATCAGAGACCACCGTTCACTTGGAACTTAATGGTTCAAACAATCTGTGTCGTTGGTAGGGAGCCAATATGGATCAAGCCAAGAATGACCTTGAACTCCCAATATCTCAATTGGGAAGCTAAGTGTTGGCTAACGATCATCAACAACCGTCTGCTGCCATCCAGCAATACAAATGATGTTAATGCGCCAACAACAACGATTTGGTGTTTTGTCAATTACCATGATTTTGACGTGGCCCGGCTCATCCAAGATGAAATATTCATCCGGTCCACAGAGGCAAGCAAAGGGTTCTACTTCCCTTCCCTGATCACCAGGCTGTGTCGTGCTTCACGAGTTCCTGAGAACCCCATCTACGATGGGAAATTGCAATTAAAAGCCCCATTCAGGGCTAGTAAAATCACAGTTAGGAAAGACCAGCCTGTGGCGGCTGATGCGAATGATGATGATGATGATAATGATGATGATGAGGGAGCTATGCCTACTGCCGCCCCACCGGTGCTGATTGTTGATGAGGCGAGCCCATCACATGCCCGCCGGAGTACCTGGATGACAACCTTGGAGCAAGATATGGCTGGCCTACGCACTTCAGTCAACGAGCTTGGTGCTCGAGTTGACACTTTGTCCACCCAAAGTGCTAGGTCCGAGAAATAGATCACAGGCTGGCTCTGGGTGTTAGGTCGAGTATGTCACCTTGATCCTAGCACCGTCTCCGATCAAGACTAAGTACCAGGGAAGTCCCCTTACCTTACTTTGCTTTAATTTCTTTGACATGGGGACATCCCAAATTTTTAAGTGTGGGGTAGGGGATGGTTGTTGTTGTTGTACACTTGTATAGTTTGTGTAGTATTTTGGTGTGTTTGATATTTTGATTTGTTGATTAATTAACTTCGGCTTGGCTCGAAGACGGACACCTCTCGACGGGTCTCTTGAGGGTCTTAAGTTGAACAAAAAAAAAAAAATAACAAAAACAAAAAAGTTTCTTTTGTTAGGTAGTGTACGTGCTCCCCCTTGGTTTTTCTTTAAACCACAGTTCTTTTCCAAGGGTTTCCATTTGAACCGGGTGTAGTTAGTTTTTCTTTTTAGATTACGAAGTCTTGGGTGAGGGAAGAATAGAAATAGGATCCCTGAACTCCGTAGTACCTTGAATATTGATTGTCTTAGCATGACACTTAGGCTCACTAGTCGACTCTAGCAAGAAAGCCTTAAATTGCATGTTCCTGATTTGGCTGAAATACTTTGAGCAGAGTGTCTCATAATCCGAACTGACTGAGTCATGTGCCATGTGTGAGTGAGACTTTTTTGTATTCTGTGCTAACATTAAATGCCTAGAACTTGCCTTGTGTGTGTACAAAAGGAAATGGTAGCTTTTATTAGTCTAGAAAATGATATAGGTGTTTCTTTGTTGAATCTATTTATATACGTTTCAATCCAACTGATTGCATATACCATAGTTAACCCCTTTGAGCCTATAATCTTGTTTTCTTTAGCAACCACATTACAAGCCTGACCCAAATTTTGAATTGACTATCTTTTGAACCCTATCACCTCCTAGAAGCACTTGAATTGTGACGAACATGGAAAAGTTAAAGTGTGGGGTGGTTGGTTGGGCTTTTGAGTGGAACTAAGAGAATGTAGATAAAGGTGCACACTGTGATAATGAATACTAGAAGCCACCGAGACTAAAAAAAATAAAAATAGAATGAAGTCTCAAATGGTGGTGGCTTTTGAAAAAGTGTGCTTAAAGAAGTAAAGGGTATAACACAATGATGGAAAGGTGGAATAATGGTTTGACAAAAGTACGGGCTTAAATGTGAAGAAAAAATATATTAAAGTGCTTAGGGAGGTGTAGCCACTCTTATATATATATATATGCCACCTGTCCCGCAACCTACATTATAACCAAATAAAGTCCTACTTGATTCTAGACTAAAGGAGCTCGATTAGTTGAGTATTACACTAAGGGCAAGCCTATGGTGCGTTTTATGTGGCATGAGAATTTATTTATGAGGGTGAGTGAAATATTACTTGTTTGAATTCCTCAGTGTGTGAATTGTCATAATTATGATATAAGTGTCTTTGTGGTGAGTAGGCACTTGACTCGTGAAAGGAAGGTAATTTTGGACCTCTGACTGAGAGTAGGAAAGCCGATTAAGGAAATTGCATGGCTAGAGAGAGAGTCCACTCTTGAGGTTTGGATGTTATGTGAGGTAGTCTACCAGTTGAATTGTTCTTGGTGCAAGGAGTGGGGAAGTTACCCTATGATGATTAGGCCTATAGAGTATGGTTTTGTTGCTAGAGGACTAGCAACAGTTTAAGTGTGAGATGTTGATAGTAGCTTATATTATGCGATGTAGATGCTATTTATGCTCTAAGTTAACCATGCCTTATTAATGTTTTAAGTGCTAAATGATAAAAAAAATGCTCTAATTAAGATTTTTGTGCTTTGCAAGAGTTACTTCAGAGTTGGAAGATAATATGGAGCGTTTTGGAATTAAGTATGTAGATACAAGGCCAAACGAGAGAAGTCTAGATAAAAACAAGAGAGAAAAGGCTAGAAACAATTGGGCAACAGTCCACCGCGACCGCGGTCGGACCGCGGCTGGAACGCGGTGGACAAAGGAGAAAAACAGTATGGGCGTAATCCACCGCGGTCGCGCCGCGGTTGGCTCGCGGCCGCGGTCGACCTGGAGATAGCCAGTAAAATTTAGGGACTTAAGTGCAAAACGTGGGAGACTTATCCAAACCCTATATATACTCGCCCAAGTCAAGGTTAAGCTTGTTTTAGGCTTATTTTGGAGGCAAGAACAAGTGGGAGAAAGATCAAGACACCATTGGAGTTTTCAATCCTCTTCTTTTATCAGTATTTTGAGAATCATGAATTATTTTATTGCTTTATCTTGTTTTATTATGAGTAGCTAAACATTTAGTCTAAGGTTTTGGTGGAACATGTTGAAGGATGAACCTCTTGCTATGTTAATATAGATTGCCAAGTTTTAATCTCTATTTGTTCAACTACGTTCTTGTTGAAGTTAATTGAAAAGATCCTCAATTAGTTGTGCCTATTTAGTATGTATTACTCGGGAGAGAGTGCATATTTAGGTAGTTCTTCTTTTTCTTTTTTGTCTCATTACATGTTATCAGCACGAGACTCTACCGTCTCAAGAAGCTCTTTGAGAAGACTAAGGTATAATTTTTCTCCTTTTTTGATTATGGCTGATATTATGAAAATAAACTTCGTTGCCCTTGAAATTTCGGGCAAGAACTATATGTCATGGGTGTTGGATGCTGAAATTCATTTAGGTGCTATGGGTCTTGGAGACACCATTAAAGTTAAAAATAAATCATCTACCCAAAACTGTGCTAATGCCTTGATTTTCTTGCGCCATCACCTTGATGAAGGGTTGAAAATTGAATATCTCACAGTCAAAGATCCACTTGTTTTGTGGAATGGCTTAAAGGAATGATATGACAACTTAAAGTTGGTCATACTTCCACAAGAACGATATGATTGGGCTCATCTGAGGCTCCGAGACTTTAAGTCTGTTTCTGAATACAATTCGGCGATGTTCAGAATCACTTCTAAATTGGAACTCTGGGGAGATATATCACTGACTATGATATGCTTGAAAAAATGTTCACAACGTTTCACGCCTCCAATATGGTCCTGCAACAGCAATACAAAGAGAAAGGTTTCAAGAAGTACTTTGATTTGATTTCTCTTCACTTTGCGGCTGAACGAAATTATGACTTGCTCATGAGAAATCCCGATAATCGACCCACCGGGCCTACACCATTGCCTGAAGTGGATGATGTGTATTCCCATTATGCTGAGCGTTGAAAAGTTCGTGAACCTATTTGTGTTCGTGGTCGTGGCCAAGGAATAAATTTTTCTAGTGTTAATCATCCCCAAAGAAAAATAACCACAAAAGTGAAAAGGGAAAGATGAGAAGCCAAAGGGTTCAGAAACTGAATGTTATAGTTGCGGTGTAAAATGTCATTGGACAAATATTTATCGTACACCAAGACATTTTGTTGAGATTTATCAAAAGTCCTTAAAGAATAAAGGCCCTGAAGCTAATTTTGTCTCTGACAATGAATTCGACATCACCCACTTGGATGACAGACTTCTTTGAACACCCTCATGGAAAAATAGACCACTAGATCAGTGATGGATCCGTGGTTAAAGAAGGTTGAATAGTTTCACTACTAAAAATCGGGAAAAAAACGACCACGAAAAGCAACCAACTTTGGTCGCTAAACAGTGCAAAAGCGACCAAAAGGCATCCAAAATGGCTTGGTCGCTTTTTCGTTGGTCCCTTTAATTTAGGGACCAAAGTTGGTCGCTAATTAGCGACCAACTTTGGTCTCTAAGTTAAAAGGACCAAATATTCCGGTATCAAAAAAAGCGACCAACTTTGGTCGCTATATTATTTTAATAATATAAATTTAGCGACCAAAGTTGGTCTCTATTTTTAAATTACGTTATTTATTTATTTATTATTATACAAAATATAGCGACCAACTTTGGTCTGTAAAGAAAATATAAGTTTTTTAAATCTGGAAAATAGTGACCAAAGTTGGTCGCTATTCTATAATTTTTTTAATTTTTTTTAACAAAAGGCGACCACAATTGGTCGCTAATTCCAACACTTTAATTTTTTTTATTAATTAAGTGACCAACATTGGTCGCCAATTTTCAGAAAAAATATTAATAGAATAGCGACCAAAGTTGGTCGCTATACTGGAAATCTGGGTTATTTAGCAACCAACTTTGGTCTCTATTGCCCAGGAAAAAAAATTATAGAATAGTGACCAAAGTTGGTCGCTTTTCTGGGTATTATTTTGGCAGAAACTGCCTATTTTGGCAGAAACTGCCTATTTTGGCAGCTACACCACCTGCCAGCATACCAAATCCTATTATAATAATAACAACAACAATACGAACTACAACAACACAACAACAATACGTACTACAACAACACAATAACAATATGAACTACAACAACACAACAACAACAACATTAAAACCAATATTAAAACCAACAAAGTATAAAGTTCAATAGAACTAACACATTAAACTAACAAAACTAAGTTAATACTTATTACAAGCCCATTCGAAAACGGACCAAAGTTATATTGTCTTGTTCAAAGTATATAAAAGTACTCAAGGATTGTTTCATTCAACATCATTATCATCATCGTCTGATGAAGCTTCATTATCAAGACGGTAATGAGAAGGGTCATTTTGAGGAGGACGATAATAACGATCACGAGGAGGACGGGAGGAACTAGCACGGGGAGGATGGGAGGAACGCTCACGTTCAAGTTGAGCCTCTGGCGATGACTCGCGAGACCGGGGAATCGGAAAAGCTCCAGAAGCTAGGAGAGCTTTGAGCTGAGCTTGCATGCCATGGTACTGAGCTTGCATGCCAACGTACTGAGCATCTCTAAGCTTTTCTCTTTCCTTGGCATCTTCTAGCTCAGATGTGAGCTTTGTCACACTCTCCCGCATAGCGGAGAAGCTCTCCCCATGAAGTTTNCGATGGAACTTCTTAGTAGGAAGCCCATATACCTTCCCCCATTTCACACCGCCAGCAGCCTCCATCCATATTCTTTCAGCATCCTCATCCGAAAGTTGGATTGCCTCGCCCGACTCATTAGGTGTCTGACTGCGTATGGATTCCTCCACCTCAGCTGTGAAGCGATCCTATAAGAAAAATTACATTGAATTAGTATTTCAGAATTTATATAAGTCNAATTTTAGTTAATAAACAGAATAGATATACTTTGAAAATTAAAATAAATTAATCAATTACGTACCAATCTTCTTTTTATTGTCCCTTGGCTGATCGCACCTCCAATGTGCAAGGACCCTCCCTTCTCGGATGCGCGAGCTTTCTTTCCTTTTTCTCTCTTCTGTAAGAAGTTTGCGGTAAGCCATTTCCTTTGCGAATCCTCCCATAAATGTTGAAGCAACCAGTTAGGCTTCTTGTTGAACTGTCTAGCTTTGGAGAAACTATGCGACAACCGCTTCCGAGCTTTGAGGTTAAAATTTGCAGCCACTTCCGCGCTATATCGGTTTTCCCATACACACTTGCTCTGTATTTCAAAATTTAAATATTGTATGGAAATATCATAAATATAAATAATTATACTGCTTAAAAGAACATTTATACCTTAAATTTATTGAAAATTTACTCCTTCAGTGTGAATAGGAATTCACTCCAACTCGTATAGGGTGCATCATAAAGCTTTCTGGTGGCTTTGGTGATTATCTTCGTAGTAATATTAATCGAGATGAACCTGCAATTTAACAAAAATGGAGAACACATTAATACCTTAGTACAAACTGTACAAAATAATAAACGTAAAAATAACAAATTACTCTTACCCGTCACCCTCAGGGACTATGATGATCCTGCCATACTGATCATGATGCACCTCCTCATCATCATCAGCATCATCGTCCGAAATTCGTACGTTAGATGCATGTGTGGAAGGTGTAGAGGGGTCAGAGCTACTATCTTGCAGGCGAATGACTGAAATAAATAGAGTCCCTGATAAAGATGGCTCTGATCCCTGTGACTGCGACATAGTTGGATAGACCGCAAGGGGCTGTGACACTGATGGTTGTGACCCCCGTGGCTGTGACACGGATGGATGTGATCCATGTGGTCGTGAGGCAGTTGGACTGTATGACGGACGTACAGTCCTATGGCCCTGTGATGAAAGACCCAGTGTCTGCACAAAGACGTAGGGCTGGTGATGCTGTGGTACCTCATAATAGCCATCGGGTGGAGGATAAGACATTGGCGTAAGCATCGGCATCTCTGAAGAGGGTGGAAAAGATGGAGGATTATCTTGTACCCTCCTCTTTCCCTTACTAGCCTTTTGTCGAGCCCGAGCACCAGTAGTGTCATCGTTACCTCTACCCTTGCCTGTCATCTACATAATATAATACATATTTAGATTGAAACAAATAAGAAACTAGCTATAAAACGAGAGTTATTAAAGAAACTAACTTTTTAAAGCTCATCGACGTTGTCACACCTCCTTTTTTATACGCCCCAAAGGGGGTACGGGAGTTTTTCCACTTAAAGTG